>JAITYZ010002644.1:0-20516 GCA_027744595.1 Paronellides praefectus
CAACAGTAGCATCATCATCACATGGCATGCACTTTTAGAATTTTAAGTTTGTTTGTACAACCATAATACTTATTTAAGTACCATGTATTATTTTTTTTGCATGAGAAAATCTCAATGTTCCCTATCACTCGTTCCTCACTGTTTACACTCGCACTCGACGCTCTGCACTCTGCAGCATCATCATAAAAACTTCGTTTTTTTGTTATTATCTTGTCATATTTGCTTAGGAGGGATATAAAATGTTAAGCTTGAATAAAACCAAACAATTCTTTTTTTTGCCACAAAGATCGTTGGCGATTCTTGACAGAAAAAATATGGTTTGTATGGTGCATTGGTGCGGTGCTGATAAGAGTTCATTCTTCTGTTACATCTCGGCATCAATGGTGCATATGGCATGCTATGATTAACTTACTTGTTGCATAATTACAAAAAAAAATATGTTTTTTAACTTGACTTGTTGCAAGTTTTGTTTTGTGATGGTTGACGAGTAAATCGCCGGCAAAGTGTTTGTGGTTTGGTGGAAGCCTCTTGAGCCAAACCAAATATTATACAAAAAAAATATTGTAATTTTGCAGTAGACAACACGAAACCAATTATTATTTATAAATTTTTGTGCAAACTTCTTGCATGCACCTTGTTTATTTATCTTCACAGTTTAAACAGATTCATAAATTAAGATATTCATAAATTCATGTGAGCTTACAAAAATAATACCATATCATCACTAAAAAACAGCATCATGGACATGACTCAACATTACTATAAACGTCTATCTATCTACCAAGCAATATTGCACAACTGCACATTAAACATCACTGTAATCATCATCATCATCCTAATCCTAATCCATTATCTCCATAACCGCCACACAAGCAATATTTTATGTTTCAAGTTTAATAAAACCCTGGATTCATTAAGTTACTTGGGAATAAACAAGCAGTATAAAGTATTGTAGCAATAATAAATCATCTTTGTCCAATTTAATTAGGGAGCAAGTAAATTGGAAAAAGTGATTGTGAATATCTTACATGATAAAGAGTTATACAAGGAGCGCTTAGAGCTTTTGCTTTTTTACACTGTAATCTTGATTTACACAACAACATTCAGTTAATATTATCATCAGTCAGGGGGAGGGGGAGGGGGTTGCACAGCTACATACTGCTACACGCAGGTTAAGAAAGCACACAGGTTGTCGATCTTGTAGCATTTTCCTTTTATCTTTTTTTTTGCTGCAAAAAAATAACTGCAATGTTGCTTACCAAATCGAATTTATTTATTTATTTACTTTTCTTCTTGGAATAATGAAAACAAATGGGATTTTTTCCTGGTCAAATTTTTTTTCCCGCAATATAATTTTCTATTTTTTTACGCTAAAGCGATAATAATAATGATCCATCTAATAAATAAACCTGTTTAAACCGGGAATAAGTAACTACCGAAAGCAGAACTATTTAAACGAAACAAAAAATCGTTTTTGAAATTTTTGAAATTTTTTTCAAAATTTTGATTTTTTTTCTGAAAATCGAAAGGGACCTTCCCTATGACCAAAGAAACGTGCATGCCAAATTTGAGCCAAGTCGGTCGACGGCTTACAGAGTTATCGTGTCCACAGACAGACGGACAGACAGACAGACAGACAAACATCGTGATCGCATTAACTACCTATCAAGCATGAAATGCTTTCGGTAGTTAATAAAACTTGACGATATTATTATTTTTATTATATTCTTGGTACACATATGCTTGGCGCATCATGTCATGTGGTACATGAAGACTACACTGCAGTGTAAAAAAGTATTATAAATAGGTAGGTATATATTATAACAAACGTCTAAAGAGAGCCCTACTACCATAATAAGTTCACTTGTGCCAATAATTTTAATATTATGTGTATATAGTTTCACTTTACTCGATGAATTTTTGCAGTATAGCCAACAAAAAAATAATGTTTGAAAAATACGTATATAAATTCAGTTTCTATTTTATGCAGGCAAACTGGTTGCAGTAGTACTTGTACTACTACTCCTACCACTACTACTATTAGTGGCAATGATTTTTATACTAAACGAAGACAGGGGGAAAATGCTTTGGAATAAAATCGATACGGAATGCTGAATGATGATATGATAACACACACAGAGAGAGAGAGAGAGAGAGAGAGTGCAAAGTGTATATATAAAAATATACAACCAGTAAACCAAAACCAAACCACCATCATGGCATGGAAATTTCATATCACCGCCGCCGCCACCATAGCACCAAACCGAGCCAATATTGTATATTTTTATAACAGCCAAAACTCACTTGTTTTCCACTACGACAAAAGGACATAAAAAAATATATATTATGTGTACTTCCATACTTCCCTGAGTCCTCTTTGTAAACCTCTCAGTTTCACTCTACAACTTTTTACCGTTTGCCTTGGATAAATTGACTTTATGTTATGAAAAGGAAGAAAATTGTAGGGGTTTTAAAAATAAAAAATAAAAAAACATCCCGCATTGTCATTGACATTGTATATAGTCAATAGTCTTCAGGAAAGTACTCTTTGGCAATTCAATCCTGTGTAGCTGTATTGGGAAAACGATTATTTGCACGTTTATAGGGATATGAGAAACATTTTTTATATACAACAAGGCATTATATAGATATATATTTTTGCGATTTTATGTATTGAACGTGTATGGTTTTTTTTGTACAATACGAGCGTAACCTTCCACAAAAACAACTTTCATTTCAACATGCTTCTCTCTTCCAGGAATGGTTTATGTTTAGGGAAAAGTGTAATAATAATATTGAATGGTATTTTATAATATAGTAATGTATGTGGGCAGGACAGAGGGGCAGGTGGTTTACCAATTACTCATTTTGCAAGTTTGAATGAGAAGGTTTGTGACTAGGGACATTGTGAACTTTTTTTATACTTGTCTGGGAATAAAAAACTCGGCTTACTTTGCATTTAATGGTTAGTTCCCAAAATGATGCTTCTCAACAAACTCAAGTACGTCCTTATATGTTAGAGTAACAACTTGAAAAGTAGTATTTATTGGAAATTGGAAAGTTTTGTCAAAGTAGTGGCATATTATGGAATAAGTGTGCAGTTTGGATGGGAAAAGGTGGGAAATGTGTGTGTGCGGCAGTGTAAACAAGACTTGGGACATGCTACGTATATTAAGCAATATGAATACATATATGAGATGGAATACACCTATGTTAATAAGTACATAAAGTCAATAAATAATGTGTCCTTGTTCAATATTCCATGAGTATCGAGATGGGAGACAAGACAAGCTCAGAGGAGAGAACAAGGTGGAGGAAGTACATGACAAAAGGACACCTTTAAGGTTACATGAGACTACTTGGGAGGAGGAGGAGGGAGTTATATAGATTTATTCAATTAATTTGGTTGTTGTAATGATGACTCACTGTCAATTTGGAAATTGAAATCCATCTTTTTTCGTTCATAACACAAGACATTAGGGAAGATTACTACACGTGCAAAAATGGTGAATGATTTGAACTGAATGAACTCTGCTGCCATGGAGTACTATTATGAAATAATGCTCAAATTTACTCCAATTTGTGGCAAGTTTTTTTCTTCAATGAACTTAATCATTCCCCGCTCGCACATGTACAAATATATTTAGCATGTAGAATGCTTATAAGCTCGTAATATTGGTATCTGTGGAGCAATCACCTATAAAACAAAAAGGGTTAAAAAATAAATGGATAAATCATTTTTTTTAACGTATGACTTGCGAAAGTATAAATTGGCTTTCCAATATTATGCCTATTTACATAATGCGTCCTCGTAGATACTTTTTAGTCAAAAACAGAATGAGTCAATTTACTATTCTTACAAGATGGTTGGTATTAACAATTAACCATTCACTTTTCTCTTGTCGCCCCATTTATGTTTGCTAAAGCCATGTAACTTTATTCATTCATTCATTATTATTTACATGAATCAGAAAAATAACAATAGTAAAGCTGAGTGGGTTTCTTCCTTCAAAAACAAGCTATATTCTCTCTCTCTCTTTCGTTTGAAAGACGTCATCATTTGTACACTTTACCTAAAAGCAAGTTTCACTCTCGTTGCAATTATAATTTATTGTAAGTACAATATGTTTCATTGTTTACCTTATTTATTATTGTCTTTTGCCAGCTAAAGTGCCTTATTTTCGCTAAAAATACATACATGATAAGCAACAATTTTTTTAATGAAAAGCATTTTTTTATGCCTTGCGCGTGCTTCACTTGTCTTTGGCTCGTGAGAAAAAAAAGTAAATAAATTATTACTAGAAACCGACGAGCTTATAGCAGAGCGATGCGATGATGATGTAAATAAAGTGACAAGAGGAAAAGTGAGAATGCTTCACTCTTGATTTTTTATTTTAAATATGTACATATCACGTTACATATTATTATATACATGACTACTGTATTTTAAAAAGGATAACATATTTTTTAGAAAAGTGAGCAAAAACAAATAATTTAAAAAATACCACAACTCCAAACAAGCAAATGAGAGAGACTGCTAGGCGACTTGGTATTAGACTAACAATTACATCTGCCATGTTATCATGTTTACATAGTGACCAGTATATATATTTACTAATACTATATTCAATATATTTGATATATGATTTAGATATTGTATCATCGATGTTTATCAATTTATATTTTTTTTAAACTTAGCAATGTAGCAAGCTAACAATGAGTGAACTCTTGCACTTTTGTGGATTGTCTTTTAATTACGTTGTGAAAGTCTGTTTGTCTATGTGTCAATGTAATATTAATGAATTGAATAGCTGATTGTAATTTTGCGCGCACATTCCATACAAAAATCAAAGCACTAACAAAAAAAACAATACCAACATCCGCCCACACCTTTCCTCATTCATGATGATGATGATGATGATGAATGATGTCCACTTAAGAAATAGCCAACTATTGTTTTTTAATTTTTTTTAAATTGCCGATTCTCTTCTAATAATTTGTGCATTTTACACGTGTTTCGCGTGTTTCCCTTCCTCATGCTTGTCATGTCACATGACTCATGTGTAATTATTTGGTTTTGAGACGTTTTTTCTTCATTATTATTATTATTACCTACCTATTATTATCAATTATGGTTGTTAGTATGTATTATTCAATACACACGTACAACAACAGATTTTTTTTTGCTTTTGCAATAAATAATCACAATTTGTAATTCCATTGTTGGTTTGTAATTTTTTCGACGACAACGGCGCTACATAACATTCACGGGCATCATCAAAGTGATTTAAAAATCTAATTAGCTGAGCATCCCATTTTGCCACAAATCCATTTTGATATTTCAGTAAATTTCGAATTCTGCTTATTACACTATTCAAATAAACGTGTGATATACATAATATAGTAATTATAATTATAATTTAGGTGAAATGCGTCAAGACTTGGCACTATAAACACACATAAACCTTTTTCTCTTGTAATTCCCACGCTCATCACATTAATTGATAAAACAGCAACATTCCTCTCCAAATTCATATTTTCTTCTTTTTCATGTTCTATGTCGTTGCTCATAAAATTATAAATATTCACTAGTCCATATACCTAGTGTACGTATTTATGCAAAAATATAGATCTGTATTTGCACACATTATGCTACTTAATTTGATGAAAATGCATGTCATCCTCTTTTTATCCTGTCTCCTCCATTTTCCTCTATTTCTATACGCAATTCATTCTAAATCCAATTAGTAAGTTAGGATTAATTAGTGACAATTAGTCTAGATACATGCCTACATTCTAGGGATGTTTACTACACTACATAATATAATATGCGTAATGTCTTCATCACTCAAGTCATAAGCCTTTAATTGTTTTGTACGTTTTAATTACAGGCAACGCAGCCACCAAGCCAAGATCAAGGAGTACGTTTTTAGCTCACGCTGTAATCTATAACTGTGATTTACTTGACTTCAGTTTATAACGGTACACATGTAACTATATCTATCTATATTCTATATGCACGCGTATATCTATAAAATCTCAAGAGAGATAGAGAGAGAGATTGTCTGATTTGAGATGTTTTTTTTAAATATGCTAGAAACGTTGTTGTTGTTGTTGTTGTGTTTTTGCGTAGTTAATAATTTCGATATAATGGCTATTATTATATTGTCAATTGTTGTAAAAAAAATAAAAGAATACACACAATAATCTGGCATATAATTTTTACACATAATTCTGTGATGTCAAGTTGTCTTGTGCTGTTACACAAGTTACTATAGTATATAAATGACATGACACACAGGACAATTAGTACTTTAAAGCCACAAAAGATATAGTTCCACAAATAGCAACAACCACTTGTAAAAAAACAGAGTCCACATTTATACAAGTAAACAGAGAGTGTGGCAGTAAAACTAAGAGGGTTGGGGAGAGATTACATGAGGATCGTTTTGATAATAATAATAAAAAATTATTTTAAAATTATTTTTTTATAGCATCCTTTCAGCTAAATGGAAAGAGAAGGAGAGAAATAGGCGTCTTCACATGTACATGTGTGTCTCATAGTATTATTATTATTATATAGCTTTATAGGTTTATGGCATTTATGACTTGACACATCAGACGACATGAAATGACACCACACTGACAATGCCCATCCTAATTACTTTAATTGTATGTGACTCTGTCTGACTCTTGCACTGGCTGTCATATATTTCCACGAGAGAAAAAATCATAGTTATACAAAGTTATAATGACAAACAAAAAAAAAGAAATACTAAAGGACTTGTACATTATTAGAACTTTGACATTTTTATGAGTGTTAGAATTCCCCATTTTGCTTTGAAGCTTGTTCCTATCACTCAGTAAAGTAGTCATTTTTAATATAAAGAGCATGTGTAACAGTTTGCCCTTCGCTGTTCCTCTATTTTTATCATCATAACCTTCATTTATCAACACAAAGCAATTCAACTTAGGGCAAGCTGCGTGTATGCTTGTAATTCATCTATATCAATTCATAAACTAATACCACCACCCCATCACCAACATCTTCTCTAGTGGACCCAGATTCCCAGTAAAAATGGATTTTATCCATCATCCTCCCATCAGTTCATGAGGATTTATGTGTGGTGATGGACGATGATGATGATGATGACGAGGATTATTGCTGGATGACGCTTATTAATAATTTTTGCCATACTCTTTTTAATTTCGGTAACAACGTGAGTTCCCTTATAATTGTACAAATAGTATTGTATCTCACGTCTCCAATATCACATTACTTTTGTTTATGTTCATACTTCTTCCTCGCTTCTTCTTTTGCAAAAGTTATTAATGACTTTTTCATGCTTCCTGTACAAAAGAGCGAGAGAGAGCGCGAGAGCGAGTGGGTGGCATTGAGTAAGGTTGCTCAGGTTGTTGTTTTTTTGGGGAGAGAAAATCGATAATTAATGTTGAATGTTGCGTAAAACTAGCTGAATATAGACTTTCATCATTCGTTGGAACATAAGATGTGATATGAAATGTCGATAAGACCATTATTATCTTGATCCTGGTCTGGAAGCTGCTGCTGCTCTTGGTATTTGGCATCAAGGAGAGAGAGAAATTGTACATTTACTGGACGGTAATTTGAGGAGGTGGTATTATTTTTAGTACATGGGATTTACTGGTATAGTGACGCTAGCTGATGTGATGATGGATATAAAAGAAAAGTTGAGTAAATATTTAATAATAACCAACGAGACGAGTAGCAGCAAGAAAGAAAAATCTGTTAAAAGAGTCAGTTTTACTAGCCCAGAACTTGCACAAAAATTCATAACAATATATGTATCTTGTCTAATAATTATCTACAATACTGGATGCTCCTAAACTGATAATGAGAATTGCTAAATAGTATGTAGCAATTGTAGTAAAGTACATAGGTAAATATACGTCACGCACGTACATTTTAAGATACGTACATGTTTATCTACACGTGTATATTGGAATCATCATCTAGCCTCTCCACCAACATTACGACCATTACAGTAAGAGCGAAGGTCAGAAGAAAAATGCCGTAACACCATCATCATCGGCAGAATACAATTTAACGTCAACCAACTCCACAAACATCATAACTTTTTACTAATGACATAAATTTCTTCATTTGAGAGAGACTGTGTATACCTATGCGTCTGCACTGCATATTATGTTCATCTGCCAACAATTCCTAAAACTGGATGTGCATTATTGACTTATTGCTATTTAGTTGGTATGCCTGTATTCTATTTCTAGTAAACGATGTCATGTCTCCCCACAGGGATAACACTATTTGTATTAATAAACGGCAAGAAAGGAAAAATTGCAAAGGAGCCGTTGAAAACTGAAAGTCAACATTACAATCACAAATGATTTGTAGTTTTAAAGATAGGCTTTTTTAAACAAATAATGTATCCAGGGCAAGTGTGCAACAACACCACCAAACTCTTTTCAGTCAACAAGGCACACGTTCAAACGCTAAACATTTATAGTTCTTGGCATTGTTTACAGATTCACTTATCATCATTATCAGAATAGCTTGCAATTTTGCACATGGTTTTATGACCACCACCACAAGTATTTACATAAGTAGTAATAAGAGCCACCACACAAGGTATGCATATTATTGTTTACTTAATGGTATCCTTTACCATTAGCACCATATCTTCTCCAAAAACCGATAACTACCACAATTTAACTATTGATCCTTACCTCTCTCATCATTTTTATAGGATTACTAAATATTCACCTTGTTTCAATATTTCTTTTTATATATTTTGGATGGCGTATTGCCCAAAATCTTCTTGCCTATTTTTTACTTCTTACAATTTCATCTTTTGTTGACTGACTTGTATTTTGTATGCGCAATATTAAGAATGGTATATAATTAATACATACATCACAGTCATATAGCATAGCAGCAGCAGCAAAAAAACACTGGTGTGTGTGTGTACACACTACACACAATAAAAAGAGGTTGGTTGTCTTAAAAAATGTGTGCCAAGCCGAACTAAAGTGATATGTCAGTAATATACCTAGTGTGATTGCAATAAGTAGACGCGTTGCAAGATGCAAGCATAAAATATCCATATTATACGACATGCATTTTTGTAATGACAGAGGAGTGATGTTGCTCTTGCTACTTACTAACTGATGCTAAATAATATAATATGCTACCATTGCTTGTCTTTCTTGTTTGACGATGATGCGGTGGAAGGACGTGACAGGAGTACATTATATTGACAGTGAAGAAGACGAATCCTTAAACTATATATTTTTTGTTCTCAATGAGATATATGATATGATGTACAGGCTGGATTACTGACTATATGGCAGTATTAAAAATGTTTAAAAAAATAATGATATATGCATTTTTGAATACATTATTCTTGAATACGATGATGATGATGCACCTGTCTGTCAGATGAAATCATGAAAGCAAGATGAGAGAGAATAGTAGCGACATAAACATAACTGTTAGTTGGACTTGCTTAATACAAAGACGTGAAGAAGGAAATAAATGCTTGAGCTCATTTACAATTTGTTTAAAAAGTCACGAAAAGGATTGACAAGTATATTGGTAAAGAAATGGCAATCAAAATATATTTAAATTTTATATTTATGCCAAAAATTAATAATAATATGCATTTCAAAGTATTTCTGTGGGTTGTGCGGATTTGCTTTGAATTGCAAATATCGAAATATGTATACAAAATGTTCTTTTCTGTGACCTGCACAAATAATACTTTCAAATGTCAAGGTGAGACGCATGCTTTGACAGCAAGTCAAAAAGGTCTAAAAAATCTATTTACTTGGTTCATGGTAAAAACTTAAACAGGAATTTAATATACATAAAGGGTATACGGTGGTGAGAGTAAACCTGCAAATCTGACAAATGATATCCTGCACAACGTAACCCATTTTGACACTGTCATTTTCATGGTGAAGGTAAGTTACCTTGGGTAACCAAACAGAGAGAGAGAGAGAGAGAGATTTTATGGAGCCAATGTACTTAGACTTGGACTGCTGGGAGTCCCAGCCTGGGACTCATGTGGTAAATACACAAATTATGCATTAGGACTGAATGTGAAAAGGCACTAAGTACAAATCTAGTGCCTCTTTTGCCCTCTTTTCACCACGCAGCCCAAAATCTTTCCCAAATCTAAAATCCTCCCTTTTCCTCCGTTTGTTTTTGTCCGTTGCTCTTGTTCATCCGCTCCTTTACAATTTATTTTTCATCCTTCCCATCATTAAAAGGTAAGGTTGAAGAGAGAGGAAACACACAACACCAAAATCTAGGCTACAAATCTATTCATTGAATGTAGTAAAATATATAACAATCTATTATACATATATTATAGATACACAAGTGTATAAATAAAATGAGCGCCTTTATGCATGAAACAAAAATTTTGTATACATTTTAAAGTGTAAATATAGCTTAAGGTGAAAATTCGTCCTCCAAAAAAAATACCGTGTCTCTCTCTTAAAATCCTATTTTACGATATTATTCTTAGAACAAGCACTATACTTGTTCTACGTGAAGATGCACTTACAATAAAAATGATCTTCATCCTCCCATCTTGACTCAATTGTGCACAAAATTAAACTTTTGTGCATATAAATTCATTCAATCCCTCTCTCTCTCAATGTCAGTGGCATGGCCATGACTGAGGATTAATGGATGTGCACACTTGACGAAAGGAGAGACCGATGCTACTGAATAATATGCCGCTCTGTCATTTCTATTTTTTTGTCGTTTCATTCATTCATGACTTTATGTACTGTAAGCACCTCTCTTTTTTAGTATTCTTCTTTCATGAACATCGCCATCACGCAATATATCATCCGACCGTCTCATTGCCCTTAATATCCCACACAGATACATGTACGTAAATACACACACCCTGAAATAGGTACACTTTTTATATCATCAACTTCTCTAACACGCTTATTATTATTATGTACAGTTTTGATTCAAATTCCCTTTACTCGACATGACTTCTTTAATGACTGTAGACATCATGGTTTAAAAAAAATAGTAAACATTCACATTTCACACCTGTGCATGGTATTCAGTAATTGCACCATAATGCTATTTCCCCCTCTATTATCCCACCGGGAGTTTCCTCATTTTTCACATGCTCCTCTTATCATCATCTTTTCATCAACCTATTCACAACACAACTCACAGCCAGCTTGAATCTTCTTGAGCGTCTTACTTTAATTGGGATTGGAAATATAGTAAACTTATCTTGTATTATATTTATTTTTTTTAAAGAAGAAGAAAAATGATTATATAGGTACCTGTACAAGTTTACAAATGTACCTGAGCTATACAAGTGTTTTTATTTAAAATGATCTCTTTACAAAAAAATTCATGATAGCACTTATCATCTTCTCATCATCACCGTAGCTTAAGGCTTTTCTAATGTATCAGGCAAAAGATAAGATGGCCCGAATCATCATCCTCTCGACAGAGAGAGAGAGAGAGAGAGAGAGAGAGGAAGACTGAAGACACTGAAGTAAAACATTTCCCGTCATGTCATCATCAACATCGGAAATTATTAGCATGGAAATACGGATTAGCAACAGACGCAATTTTATGCAAATAAATACTGCGCCACACAGTCTCTCATTCTTCGTATACACCAATAGCATAAAATATAATATCCTCCTCCTATTATAGAGTACTGTCATAATACTAAATAATAATAGGATTATAAAAGTGTGATACGCCAATAAAAAGTGGAATGAGGTGAATGTGGAGAGGAGGATGCTGCTGTATTTAATTTAAAAAAAAGTATATATTATGCACCTTGATAACGCTTGATTAAGATTATAATAAGGATTTAGAAAATATGAACGCATCAGTGTTTTATACTACGGCTAATCGATCAACAATTAAAAGAGGCTGGTAATTTATAAAAAAAATTACAATAAAACTGATACTCTTTATAACATTAAGATAAATTTACACACAAGAAAATGAAATGGTAAAATAAATATGTTACCTCTCTGATTCTCAAGACATTTCCATACTCTTCTTCATCATCACATCATTGTACAGAAATAGGATATAATAGCACGCAAAAGTTGTTTCAAATCTCCTCAATACACAAATGCATGTAAACACAAGCAGTGATTGTCAATATAAACTACAGAGTTGTTGTTGTTGTTGTGTGTACCAAAGTAAAAAGGACCCATCTACTTAGGTACATATTTATCCTCATGTTTCCATATGTATCACACAAAATCGCAGCAAAAAATAATCAATGTAACTTTAATTGGGTCAGTCAGCAACACTCAAAAATCACAATCAACGCAAAGTGTTTTAAACAAAAAAAATCCCTTGTTTGGCAGGCTTCAAAACATCCCAAATTTAAAATGCCAACTGAGGTCACGTAGAAAATTTCCCTTTTCTCCAGTACCCCAGTGTATTTCCAACAACAGCAAACAAAAGAACAAGGACAAGTGTCTATTCTTTTGTTATTCAAAAAAAATGTTTTGACCGGACTTGACTCTCACTTCACTACAGTGAACAACCGCTCATCATTCATACAAGTATCATCATCATCATCATCTTGATGCACATTTTTCCCCTTTTTTTACTTTCTCGGATGATATTGCAAATTGCAACTTGCATAAAAATAACAATGAGCTACTTTAAGACAATTTTTGTTTTTGTTCTGACAAAAAGTCAAGTGGCTCGTTGTAAAACACGAGTGTTATCATAAAACTCACAATGGAATTTTTGTTTTGTAAAGTATGTATGTAAGGTAGAGGTAGGTATATTGTATATAGGAAAGTGTGTACACATGTTACCCCTTTTTTGGCATCATTTTCTTTTTTAATTCTTCACAACTCACATCACGTCACATCATCACCACCACACAACCACATTGCATTGCAAAATACACACACACACACTTTACACAAAAATCCTATATTATGTAGCCCACTTAACAACACACTCGCTTTATTCTTCTTCTTCTTCTGTTTATTTTATTATTACGAAGAAATAGAAAAATAAGGAGCAAAATTTTGCAACGTGTGCTCTCTGTCAAGCTTCACAACGCACTGACATGACTACTTTTTGGTTTGGTTCGTGTGGCATGATGGTTATTGACCAGAAGAGCACAGAGCATATTTCTACCTAAAAGAAACCATAACATGATGACGATATGAAAAGGAACTTGCTCACAAAATAGAAGCAGCGTTGTAAGTTGTAGTAGTATTTTAGAAGGAGTTAGAAGGAGAAGTAGTAATGGTAGTGGAGTGAGCGAAAACCACGTTCTCTCTCATTCCACTCTCAACCCTTTTTATTTCTATACAAACTACATGTACAAATTCTTGCCATCGCATCATCATCATGAGTATACGGAATTCATGCAAGGAGCTTAAGAAAAGGCATACCTCAAGTTTTTCTTCTTCTTCTTCTTCTCTTTACTCACAAAAGAGCACCTTCTTCTTACTTATTAGCTCAATCTCATAATATCATGTTCACGTATAAAGCTTTTTTCACTTTTAGCACTTGTATTTTTCCAACTAGAAATCTTGTGCAATTCCCTTTGTTTTTCGTCCCTATAAATATTTCGTTTTGTGGTAGTACCATGGTGGTAGCTGTAAAAGTAGTAGCTCTGCATTTTAATTCTGCATTCTGTGTAGTTGAATTTCTTTTCATTCTTATTTTTTTCGTGTATCCATCTCTCTCTTTTTTGGCCTGGTCCTTTTTTCATTGCTGACTCTCTTGGTTTCCTTTAACTCTTTTGCTCTTTGCGTCGCTTGATTTTTTTTTGCGTGTACGAGAGCCACTTTCCTCATTTTCTATGAAAACATGGTGTTTATATATTTTATTTTTACGTTGCATTGTATAACGACATAATTTGACTTGGCATGCATGCGTGCATTTCAACCATATTCACATCAACAACAACAACAACAACTTGCATGAATACCAGTAGGGCCACAATAACAATATTTTTTTTTTATAAATAACACCATAATATTTTGAAGTTACCATGGTGGTGATGATGATGATGATGAGAAGATTATGGTTGAGAGCTGTTATTATAATAGCAGAGTTTTTTTATAAAGATGCGTCCACAACAAATTCTACTACTGCTGCTGAGGTAATTCATTTTTTTTTGTTATAAGGGAACATCAATTTACACGCTTTTAGATGGTGTAATCAACTCAAATGTTGGATAGGGAACAAGAAATGAGTTTTTATGCGTGTTTGCATGTAATATTTAAAAGCACCTTGTGCGAGCCAGCGTCTTTTTCCCTGTAACAGTTTATTTTGTTAGCGTAAATAAATTGCAATCTTCATGATCATCATTACCGAGTTGATGCGAGATCATATAGAATTTATAATCATTTGATTTTTTATTGGGATGCATGCATGCCCTGTGTCGCAAATATATATCCTTTTTGCTGTTGAATGGTGCACTGGTGCAAGCTGTGGAATAAATGATGTGATTAGGTGTTGATGATTATGTTCATATTCATAAAAATAAATGAATGCGGGGGGAGCGGAGGACAATGTTGATCAAAAAAATCTTGTTCGTAGAATGCATATTTTTCTTCTTCAAAAGTCATAAATAGCTTGCCGGATGGAATTGAAGAGACGAGATGAATTTGATTTGATGATGATAAAAAAAGATAGAATTGAGAAGAGAGAATCATTACAGGTTGTCCTAACGTATTTTTTTATAGGGGATGTGAAGGAAATGATTCAAAAATGCAAGGGCTTTCGTTGTTGGCCCACTCAAGTGGAAAGTAGTTTTGCTAATGACGACGGTATGTAAAAGAATCTGATGATGATGTTGCAGTTGCAGAAGCGGAGCGGAAGGAGAATAATAATAAGTGAATAGAGTCAATGGCTTATTTCGTTTTTTTTGGTAATAAAGAGAAACGGTAGTAGTCTAGCGTGAGTGGCTGCAACAGCAGTGGGAAATGAATTGGATTGTGGATTTGAAAAGTGGATACCTTTTCTTACCCTGAATATTCAGGCCTAATAAATGGGTACCTTTATATAGATGCATTTACTCATAATATAATAGGTACTCATACATAAATAAATAGGAGGCAAGACGAACAAGGAATTTTTTTGCATGACATGACATGGCATAAAAAATATATAAATAAAGTGCAGTTACTTTTTCCCTCTTGTTTTGAAAAGCTACCAAGTCGAAAAACACACAAACACACGCACATGATTTTTAACTTGAAGAGTGCAATGATATTTTAAGGAAGTCAATTGTGCGGTGAGCTATAAAAGTATTAGAATGCGAATAGTAGATATATTATGGGTCCTGGTGTGTAGCTATTAGCTGTGCACACACACAGGTAGGTATAGTATGCATTTTACTACATGGTAGACAAATTATACATATCCGAGATTTACAGCGTTTCGGGTAGCATATAATTTTTTGGCAAAAATAATAATAATAAAATAGCTATGCATGCGTATGTGTGTTATTATAATAGGAATGTTTTCTGATTTAGGTACAAAATATTGTTTGCTCTGCTTTCGGCAAAAGTACGGGGTCGATGTTGATAACGTCGATAGCAATATATTTTTGTTTAAAAAAAATAGAAAGGCACCGCACACCGTAAAGGTCTAACCGTTACACTCTAACGGCATGATATATTATATATATATTTAAATATTTAAAGAGTGAAAAAAAAATTTGTACAAATATAAAAAAGATGGAAAATGTATGTTGTCGTGATCGTCTCATTGTATCAATATTAATGGTCATGTTGAAATAATCCATTTTCAAATCAAGCCAAATGCACATAAAAAAAGTGAAAGCAGGTTACAAAAGACCAATAATGAATAATGACTTTTATAGAAAGAAACTCATCAAAAACATTTTAAAAGTTGGTGAAATAATATATTTTTTAAATTCAGCAGCAGAATGTGCAGGAAGTCGATTTTTTAAATAACAATTTTAAAACAGTTTTAAAGATTAGATTGATGTTGAGTTGTTAGGATCCTTCTTGTAATTTATGCGAAAAATCCTTATGAATATGGGAAAACATTTTTGTGGCCGGGGAAAGAAGCTGGAAAACAATGAGGCCATATGTAAAAATGACTCCGCTGGTCTATAATTTGAATTAAAATCACGATTAAATTTAATGATAAATCAGGAATTTTTTTTTAAAAAAATAGTTGTAATTATACCATTTTGCTTACCCTGGACACAAACTGGTGTGTAATGGCAAAGTATCTGCATGACAACGCTATTGGATTCGAAGCCAATGCATTTGACAAGGTGACCAGCAGGAGTCGATCCTCAACAGAAACTCTTTGTCTATGTCCAGCTGCTGTACTGTAATGTCCTCCTGTCTTAAGACTACCTTGAATTGCCCCATTGAAGGAAGAATGAACCAAACGATGCCATTCCCCGGCAGTCCACCATACCATTAGAACAAAAATAATAAATAAAACGGAAGAGAATCGTTCGAAAATGGAGGGTCCATCCTTCTCCGAGAGAAGCCACCACAATGGGGTTTGAATAACGTAGATCAGGTTACTAAGATATGCAGTCATTACAAGATTTGCGAAAATAGAATTGCAGGAATTTGACACTGATAAGATGTTATCGTAAAGAGTGATGATGGTAGAAACGGGATGGTAAGTTCCAACTAGACTTTTCTCAAGTTGCTTTCCCAGTCGTCGTAATGAAAATGTTAGGGTGACTAGCATAGCTTGCATGGCAAAAGTATAGCCATTTCCAAACAAGATTAAAACTTTAAACAATATTTGGAAAGCGTTGAGTATTCCCTGGATTGCTGGAGAAATTTCAAGGGGACCCAAACAGAACACGACCTGGATAACAGAGCCGATCCAATCAACTGCCATTTTGGAACCAAGTTTCGTTGCTAATCTGCCGGGAAGTGTGACTATCATGGTGAAAATCCCAACCGAGTAGAAGAGCACCGGACAAAACCAAGTAAGTGGAGAGTGGAGAAAGGCTGTTGTGAAGGAAGAGAGACCAAGATACGATGCGGTGTTGACAAGACAAGCAATATGGTTTAGAAAGTCCAATATATTCTGCTGTTGAAACCAAAGAATATGGTAAAAAGTAACCAGGGAACACACTGACAAAATGAAAAGCAGGTTGGAAATGAGAATGATAAAACCCGTGTCGCTCATGAGAAGCGCGATCATGTCTTTCTTCGAAAAGGAAAGTTTGGTCCAACTGAGCATCATCAAGAAACTTCCAAAAAGGCCGAGAATACAAATCAGTTTTCGAAAAGGGGAGAATGGAAGTAGTCTGTACCGTTTGTCTATTTCCACCCATTTGATGTTAAAAGGGAATAAGAAAGCGTTGGAGTAGACTTTGATGCACCTATAAAAGGTGGCCGTAGCGGTGGGCTCACCGACTCCGCAAGTGATCAAACTTGGATTCGTCTCAGAAATCATTTGTATTGAATGGAAGGAGGATGCTGATGCTGACGACATTGTAGTATGCATGATGAACGGGAGGAAAAAGTTTATGTGAGTTGGATTATGATTCTTCTGAATGAACGTGCACTCAGGATGATGGTACTGGTGAAAATGATTGTAAAAATATCCCATCATTTTTATATTACGATATTACACAAGGATGGATGACTACAACAACGGCTTGTATACACGATAGTGGATCAGTAGTAGATGATCATGCCAACTGTTTACTTTGGGCGTGTGTATTAGTAGTATTGTTTACCTTTATGATGCCGAGTTATACTGGACAGAACATAAACGTCAATGTCTAATGAATAATTAGTAATGATTTTAGTGTGTACTGACAGGTTACAAGTACCGTGCGGAAGTTACAAGTTTAATTCCTCTACCCTGTCTAAAAATCCATTGATCACTTCAAATAAAAATATTTGGATGAATAGCAATTAGCCATTGGCTAATGAAGGCCATTTCGTCCTCCATTCACTTTATTCCGTACTACACAAAAATGTATTCTTAATGTTTGGTTGGAACGTGATCTGTTTGTGGTTCAGCCAAATCTTGAGTTAGCAAAAATCGCCCCAAAAGTATTGCGCACCATTGTATTTCGTAATTGCATAATCATATTTTTCAGTTTTAGATTATGGTGTCGAAAATCAGGTCGCATTACAGAATATGAAATGAGTAGGATAAAGTATAAGATATAAGTTGATTTCCAAAGTATAAGGGTTTAGCCTTCTTTTGTTTTAGAGATAAGAACATTTTTATGTCCTTTATATTTAATATTAAAATTAATTTTAGTGAAGTCAATTTATTTACATCAGTATTTTATGTACCTTAATTAACATAAATATTTATTAACTATTTTGAAATGGCATAGGAACCTTTTGACTGTATCATTTCCTTTGCAAACCCCCTCACAACATCTCTCATAAGAGCTATAAAAGTAACATGATTAAAGAAAGCATAGACCAAGCTGTATGCTACCAACGAAAACTCTATCCAATACATCCAAAACTACCCGAATGCTGTTGCTACGACCAAAACTATCACAGAACCAAAAATATTGCTACCGGCCACATGTATTTCCAATGAAACAAAAATATATTTTTGATCAAATCAAGAATCTTGACAGGGTACAGGGTCCAAATAATAAAAAAATGTAAAGCGCTTGCCAACACGAAAATCACCACCACGACAACTTTATACAGAAAAAATAATTCTGTAATTAAGACTTCCAGAGAAGTTGATAATACTAATTAGTAGTTACTTTTTGGAATATTTGAACACAACATACAGATTTGCCACTTTTATCAGTTTTCCATTAGTGTGTGGTATCTGTTTTGGGAAGCTCTACTACATTTAGGAAATTGGGCTCTTTAAGCCACAGAGTACACATTGTTAAAAGAGCAAGGACAATTGATGTCACATTTGTGGTCATACTGCTCATACAAAGGAGAAGGAAATTGAACACAGAATTGCTCCATGAAAAAATACGGAAAAATAAATTGTGTGTATGCCAATTAGACAAATTGTAGAGCATCGTGATATTTATACCTAACAGTAAAATAATTAGGCAGTTTATTTCATTTATGCATTTACTTTGATCATTATTGATATTTTTTATTGGTTTGGAGTTTGAACTTTTTATGTTTTCTAAGGAAAGTGGATTTTTTGGCGTTACCATTCGGAAATGTCATTTTTATGAAAATAAAAATAAATATTTTGAGTATAAAAACATGTTTT
This sequence comes from Paronellides praefectus, assembly GCA_027744595.1. Classification (NCBI taxonomy): domain Eukaryota; kingdom Metazoa; phylum Arthropoda; class Collembola; order Entomobryomorpha; family Paronellidae; genus Paronellides; species Paronellides praefectus. The sequence continues at coordinate 19,220 of JAITYZ010002644.1, forward strand.
CATAAATATAATATTCCACTCAGATAAAATGTTCTTAAACATTCAATATTTTTATTACGTCTTGTGTTATGCCAACAGATTTAATGGAATCGTGCTAGCAAAGCAACAGAGCAATAAGCAAGCAATTTTAGCTATGTAATGTTGTTCATTATATTAATTTAGATAATTGACTCGAATACAATTTGCAGTATTACGAGCAAAGGTGGTGGATGGTGCAAAGGAAAAGTGGATGAAAAGCTATGCTCACTCAAACGTGAAATGAAAATGTATCAATTTGTTGATGGGATAGTTGTCGATGGAAACAGGGTTTCCAATATAACGTCGGGTATTTGCGAAGGAGTTGACTGCGGCTTGGTTTGCATTTGGAAAACGATAATAGCGTATGTCACAATCAATCCCAACATCTGCAGTCAAGAAAATTATTATATTTAGGCCGTTAAAGATTATTAATGTTTTGAATATTTATTTTAATTAGGTATTATGCATTTTAATTATTACCGATCCCAAAAATCCATAAGTAATGGTAAAAAACTTGCAAGAGACTCCAATGGGATCCAACAGATTATCGTTTACCACACTCAAAAGCCTAATCCTAGTGTCCACTGACAAATCATCCAAGTCCTGCATTTGGGTCGCCCAGTTTTGAACGACATCCCTAACATTCATGTGAAACTCTGCAGAGACAAGCCAGAGCACAGCCCCCAAGGCAAAGTAGACAATCATGGCTGTCGTTTCAACATTTTTTTGCCATACAGAGCTCTCCGGAATTTTGGCAAAGTAGGCGACAGAAATGATGTAGTAAATCAGAATGTGATTTCCAAACGTTCCAGTTAGGTCACTGGTTAGCTCCTTGAGAGCCATGTAATGATCAAATCCCTGGGAAAAATTGGGAATTCATAACAATAAATGATTTATACAAAGGCATATACATATTATTAACGTTAAAATATATTATGCAATTATTAATTTACAGTTTTCATATCCATTTTCATCAACGTTTTATGCATCTTTTCGCAAAAATCCATGCGAACACCTCTCATGGTCAGTCCAATCATTGCAATCAAGACATATGAAAAATATGTCATGAATAAGGAATGATACTGCAGACCAGTCCAAATGGCTTTCCCCACAGAAATTAAATTGTTTTTGGTGGTGCTTCCAGAAAATACAACAGAAAAGTCAAAAATGTCCTCGTAAGAATATTGATAAATGTAAATGGAGCAGAGATAGGTCACCAAAAATATCAACGATGTCTGTTGGATCCCATTGGAGTCTCTTGCAAGTTTTTTACCATTAC
>JAITYZ010002645.1:0-15384 GCA_027744595.1 Paronellides praefectus
GGTATTTTAAATCATCTGAATTATTGCTATTTATGCCACGCTTGGCAACGGGAAAAAAGGGCATGATCCATAATGCCGAATTATTGTAAATGTCATGAAATCGATTAGGAACTCCAAGGCCCGTCAAACCAAGAGATTGAAGCTTCTCATTTAATAGCGATTGAGATGTGATTGTTTCGGTTACTTCACCGGTAAGCCCAGAGCTAGCTAATTCATGATTGGTTCCTTTGGCAGCGGAAATACACTCATTAAATTCTTTTTCGCTCCCCGCGCATTCCTTACTGATGGATAATGACTCTGGTTCCGACCATATGGAGTAATTTGCCGCCTTTAATTGGTCAAATTTATGGAAAGGTTTAAATTGCTTTGGAGCAATAATGTCGTACATGTTATCGTTTTTGTAGGCATTGCTTAATATGAGGGTGCAGAGTAATATGCTAGCAGCCAAAAATTTTAAATGTGGGGTACCTTGCAACAAAGACTCTGAAAATGGGGTGGACTGCTCAAGTACGCATCTTGAAACTGCTTCCAAAACATCCGAAAATAATTTTATGTTGAACGCCCCTCTTTCACCCTTTCCCAAATTCATACCTGTCCATATTAAAGGAACCACTAAAAACAGAATCGTAGCAATAGCCATCCACAAATTCCAATCGAAACTTTGAAGTAATATGAGATGTGTTCCCTTGTCACCTAAAAAGGTATCTCCACACGCAATAAACTTGAGTTGACTCAATAAAAAATGGCTAGAGAAATACACGCTGTCAAATTCATGTCCCAAAACTTTATTTATGGACGTTGCCGAGAGAAATACACGCTGTCAAATTCATGTCCCAAAACTTTATTAATGGACGTTGCCGACTGGCCATGTCCAGAATATGACGTTATAAAATTAATGCCAAGGATACTATCCCAAATATTTTTTCCCATTAGACAATGTAGGAGACCTTCTGGCGTGTAATCAGTCAAGTTTTTTGCAAGTCGAATATTTGATCTGCAAAAAGTAGGTTCAATGTGAAGCCATGTAAAATCCCAAACTGAAATATTTCTTGTCCCTGACAATTGTTTATCCATTTGTCTTTGAAGCTGTGTGAGACTTTTCAGAGATGTGGTAATCGTTACAGTTTGGCTACATTTGAGACAGGGTAAAACAAAGGTGAACCCTTCATTGCCAACTTTCACCACAGATGCCAAACCTCTTATCAATAATATTTCTATTTCTTCAGTGTAGTTGTTTATGCGTCCATTCAGGTAAGCATTGATCCAGTCATTTTGAGTTGACACTGTGCCACTTGGTAAGATCAAGATGCCCCATTTAATAGGCTGTATTAAATGTGAGCCATCTTTTGTTAAAACATTGGGACGTTTCCATACGTTCCAAAAATGAAAGTCCAACTTTGGTGGTAGCAGGTATACATTCTGTTCATAGTTCCATGGCTTGATGTTGAACGAAAAGTTGAGAAATAAAATCCTGGAGCAAAACTGTCCGTCTGTAACAGCGTCCAGGTAGCTTGATGGGCAGATTTTGGTTATATTGTGAGTTGGTAATACGAGAGGGAATGGATTCTTTTGATCTACTTTGTGGATGAGCTCATATGGAATGTACGATTTAGAGGAAGATCCCTTATACATTCCTTCCTCATTGGACCAAGATAACCTTCTTAATAAAACTGGGTATACTCGAAGAAGAAATATGGGCGTATTCAAAGGCACTATATCCAAGCCGTGAAAATTTATCAATGAAATAAAACAAGCGGGGCATTCTGGCAAAATAGACCGCAAATCTACTTGCGTTACATTGTGGTATGGTTTTGAGTATGCGATTCTAAGCAGATTGGTTCTAGGTAGATGGGTGATTTCAACTTGACCTGATGTTACTGAAAACAGAATAAAAAACTTATAAAGAAAAATCGAAAGTTTAAAGTGGAAAAACATGTTGTCCAGGTAAAAAGGTGTGATTAGTAAAAAAATGTATTCAATAATTTTTTTATGATTTTTAGTTCTCAAATATCTCAAAGTCTAGTTAGTTTAAAGTTTTATATGTGCTCTTTCTGTAAAAAGTTATTTTCTCTAAAGCAGATAACAAAAGTATGTGAGAAGGATTAATTCAATTGGGGCATAGTGTTTTAAGGGAAATGTCAACATTTACTGTCATTGAAGGTACATTAACGAAATTGAAATTAGACTGTAGTCAAAAGGAACTTGAAAGTTGTTACTACTACTGTTTTAAAAGATTAAAAATGATTGTTTTCTATTACTATTATAATACGCCGACTACAACGAGTGTGTTCTTCAGGGTAAAAAAGTTGGGACTTACGCATCATAAAATGTAATTCTTTTTCTTATTCATTTAATTTGCTAATCGGTTAAAGAGTAGTAAAGTAGTAGTTTAGTTGACGACATTTTTATTTGACATGACTCATGTCAGATGAGTTCATCACGAGCTGTTCAAAATATGTACTAGGAAATCAATGTCATCGTATGCAAAAGTATTTATTATGTTTTAATGATTTTCGGGACACATTCATGCATTATTATTGTCAACAGTAATGAAAATATAAATTGACTTATTGACATTGACAATAGCCACAATAATGAAAGAGCCAACTTCCAACCAACCGTAATATAAACGACATATATACATGCTAAAGCGACAACAATCGATCCCGGATTCACTGAACTGCTGTACGCATGTTTCATGCAGATCCTTTTTCCATAACAATGCTAGCTTTATATTACAGAGTGGAACAAACGGAACCGCAGGGAATGGTTTAAGCTGATGAATTGTGATGTTAAGTGTTATGAAGTAAACCAAAATACTTGCGAATTAATATTTTATTCATGAGCCAAATGAAACACGCAGGATGTTTCCCGGAAAGAGATAATTTATTCTGATGTTAAGTGACACGGAATAATTATGAAATATCCACTGACTAATATTTTTTAAACAATTTAATATTGATTTGAGATTTAAATGTATAGGTACATATATCTCACCCTATCTTTAACCTTGATATACTTTCACCCAGTCAATTTCCATTGTTGGCTTTGTCCACGTATTTGGATTAAATTTCCCTTTAAATTTGGGTCCATCAAAGAAGCCCCCGCCCACAGCAAGATTAAAAACAAAATTGATAGGCTCAGTGAAAGGCTTTGGCCCTCCACGACATGGTAGTTTACTTTTGTCGCTTGTGAACGTCCCATCGGTTAGCGACACTTCATAATATTTTACTTTGTCAATATACCATTCAATTTTAGAAGTAGTCCATAAAACAGCATATTCGTGAAAGCCGGCACTGAGATCAAAAGTAGTTGTTCTCAGGCGTCCTTTGGATGTTCTCATGTTTGGCTGCCAACTTTTTCCCCAGTGACCAGCCATTTCCAAATTGCGTGCTTCACTTGCTTGACCTCGGTACTCTGCCATGTCGATTTCTTCGTAACGGCAGGAGTCAGTATTAATGGGCATGAGCCAAAGTGCAGGCCAAAGATGATCCCCTCGAGCAAGACGAGCACGGACTACATAAGCGCCATAAGCAAATCCCTTTCCTCGTTGACGAATCCGACCGGAAGTGTACTGTTTATTTCCACTGTTTTGTCGTCGAGCCGTGATTACCAAATGACCATTCTTCACAGCAACGTTGTTGCTTGTGTAGCATTGCAAATTTCCAGCGCCATACTCTAAAACGAAATAACTGATGTAATTCTTATTCAAATCACTTTTAAATTGTAGTTTTAAAGAATAAATATTTATTTATGTAGTAAATCAGTTGCACTTTACCAATTCCACAGCCATTTTGGTATTCCCATTTTTGAAGATCTAAAGAATTTCCATTGAAATTATCCTCAAACACGATTTTCCCCTTCCAATCCTGGCCATTTGCAGAATTAAAATAAAACGAGACTAATAAAAGGAATAGGTTGAGAAGCCACATTTTCATTATTTTCTAGAAGATTCGCCTACAAACCAATCTTGAATGATTGCATTTTATGAAATGTACAAGCTTATGTACAAAAGTTTGAGAACTTCCTTTGACACTTCTGGGATGTATTATTAACCATTTTGTTCAACATTACTCTAATAGTTGCATTCGAAAATAATTTAACTTTTACAAGAAGGATGTGGGTAGCAACGTGGACTAAACTTACGCATACACTTGATCAGTAAATCACTCGCCATGAATTATATTAGAGTAAAATATTTTGCATTTTTTAGGAACGGTCAACCAATTTAAGGTTTATCAATATTGATGGTTAGAAAATGTAAGGAAAGTAGTGTTATTAATAGCATTTTTTAAACTAGCAAAATTGGGGAGGAAACCAGAGTTGACTATTTTTGGTGGTTGTAGTAAAGGCAATGGTGGGGCTAGTATATTTTTGGATTATATAACATAATATATCATATGGAAACTTATGGAGACAGGCTTGGAGATGGGGAAACCGTTTCCGCTTTTAGTACTACTTACTTTATACCGTGATCGGATCGGGACCACAATAGTTACTTTCCATAAGGATCCGTACCACAAACCTCTCGAGCGGACCCCAACCCCAATTAGAATGCAAACCATAAGGACTCGAACCATATTTTTTAAAATTCAATGTCTTAACTATTACCATCAACTAGTATCAACAAAATACATACATATAAAGTATTAAAATATAGTTTCGGTTTTATAGCTATTTAATTTAACATTAAATTAAATCAAAAGCAAAATAACTTGTTAGCAGTAATGTTAATATGCCAACTAGTGAGGTTATCGATGATATACATTTTAAATTACGTTTTTTACTTTTAGATCATCCGTACATGAATCCTGCACAATTTTTGTTAAAACATTAAATTTAAAAAAAAATATGGTTTGAGTCCTTATGGTTGGCATTCTAATTGGGGTTGGGGTCTATTCGGGTTAGAGGTTTGTGGTCCCGATCCGAAGACCACTTTATACAACAAAACGTTTTTTACACCGACTAACCGTTTAGCTATTCTATTTTGCTAGAAGAATCCAAAGGCGAGTGTTATATGCAAAGTACATTAAAAATGTTCCACACACTGCTACTACATGTTCCATGGGTTTGATACTACATTATGTGTAGATATTTCATAAAATATATTAGGTACTTATGTTTAGGAGCAAAGGGCCGTATCCCGGTCCACAATGATGGCGACATGGTGGATGAAGCAACTTTCCAAAACAACCCCTTCAAATTGAATTGGAAGTGCGATGACCGGAGGTGGAAAGAAGATGGAAAAGGAGAATACAGGATGCATGAAAAAGAGAGAAGTGACTTTTAAAAAACAACTCTTAATTGTGTTTATTTATTACACAATAATTAACATTTTCATCTGGATTGCAAAGTAAACTCAAGTCATGTTACTAAAACTACTAGTGATAATAAGTTCAAGTTAAGAATTGCTTTAATGATTTATATTTTAATATTTGTGCTTTTATATAAAATAATGAGTGCATAATCCATTTAGTAGCTACTACAAAACATGTATCCTCCCTCAGTGTAATCCATTTACTGTTAATCTTAACAATGTTAACTTAACATTTTGTGTTAGAATGCTAATATTAAGAAAATAACAAGATAATATGTCTTCGAAACCTGAAACTAAACACAAAATGTTTTTATACTATTCATCTTTGACTACTAGACTTTGCATACTAGCTTCGTCAACAAGTCTGTCGAGTACCTAATTCAGATCGATACATAACTCATATAGGTAGATAAACATGAAATTGCTGAAAGAATGATGAAAATGTTTACTACCATTGATTCATGGTAAAAGTTGTGAAAATAAAAATTAATTATAAAAATAGTATTGGATCATAAATGAATTATGTTGTTTCTATATGTTCTTATACAGATACACTAATTTATCACTAACACAACTCACTTTAAATTCGGGTTTTCTATTACCAAATTTATTGCTAATTGGTAGCATATATTTTTATGACGAATACAATATTTTAACTACAGCCTTGAAACTAGACAGTAACCCTATTTTATTGCCTCGACTTACCGCCATAACCTCCCTCAATGTAAATAGGTAATTATAATTAACTACATACCAGATGTGTAACCTTGCATCCTCCTCAGCCTGATAAAATAAATTTGGTTCTGGATAAATTGGCCGTCATAAATTACATGTTAAAAAAATCGAACGCAATTCAACTTTCTCCAAAGTTTCTACGAGCTGCTGATGTGGGTAAGCAATAAGTTGGCTGTTAAATTAACAATGCCGTTAATCATGGTAAATGTGGTAGATCGCTTAACGAAAAAAAAGCTGCCCACCTCCATCCGAAACTCCTGTTTAGCCTTAATTTTCCTTAGAAAAATCTTAGTTTGTAAATCCCTGCCTCGCAAATTTTTTACCCATGAAGTTTTCAGCTTGATTGATTCCTCATAAAGTAGTCCCATTCCTCGGAAATTAATGTACAAATATGTTATAGCCATGATGGCTACAACGCCCATCACCATCGCTCTCGGACCGGTCATTCGAATTACCCCAAATGTTCCACAATTTGCTACGCAGGCTGCTATTCCAAAGTTGACAGGTAAAAGGTATGTTTGTAAGCAATGTTGAAACATGCGATGAAGAACTCGATAAATCTCAAGCACATGCATCACTGACTTCATTTCCCTCAATTTTGGTTTCGTTTTCTCACTTTGAAAACAATTTAAAAAACATTAAATCTAAAATGTTTTGCAAAATGTTAAATTTGTTTTGTCTTACTTTATTTCCCGGAGAAGACTCAAACCGCATCCGGTGTAGGTGTTCATATGAAACGCGTAGAAGTAGATATTTCCCCAGCAATTTATCCACACCCAAATTTGTAAAATGATCAGAGGAAGTTTCTCATAAAAAGGCTTCTTTTTTGGATCAATCAACATTGACGTAAGAAACTGCGGCTTGTGTGGATGTGTAAATAGCAAAAGTATGTTTTCCAGGTTTACAAGTAGCCCAATAACTAGCATGGATGTCGGGAATTTATTAACTTTAACTGCGGAACTCATCAAGCTGGCATCTTCCACTCTTCCAAGCTCAGCTCCACTGTTGCGGAAAAATTTGATGTAGTGACGTATGAATTTTGGAAGGCTATCCTTTCCCTTGAGAAACATTTCCACTTGAAATGCAACCGGAATCCCATAGCTGAACAAAAAGTATGTCATTTGCATCGCAAAATTAAAGTTGAATGGATTTTTGGGGTCGTTGTAAAAATGGCGAAATATAATGCGATAAATTAGGAAAATGATGTAAAGGATATCTACAAAGAAGGCGGAAAGGTTAAAGAGCCAACGGGAACGGGAGGTGTTGACCACAATTTTGAATTCGTGAATGCTTTTGTAATTTTTGAAGCGGAAGGTGGAACCTCCAAAAAAGTAGAGAAAATTTGTGCAAAAAACCAAATACCTCCAAGTAAGTCGGCTAATCATTTTTGTACTCTGAATAATTTGTTGGTTTCGTAATGCCCCAACTTTGCAACCAAAGATATCACCAAAATTGTGTTACTATCAAAATGAGAGGTTGTCACTCGATAAGAATATGGGTGAATGCAAGCTCCATGAAATGAAGATAACCCTGGAATTCGAATTCAATGACAAAATTTACTATCAACCTTGCCATACAATTATTTTTTACTGCATTTTTACGAGACCTCCGAGGAAACATTTAATTAGTTTAATTGTCAAGCCAGAAATAACCAGAAACGTGCACCTATGATCATTTGCAATAAATTATTTTCGAAACATGACAACTTACAATGTTTTTTTGTAGGATAAAAAATTATCATACACATTCATGTTAGTCACATACCTATAAATATTTTTGTTTAAATATTGTTTATGGTAACCAGTTTTGTTTATTTTATAGCTTCTTTTATAGTTTATAGCTTCTTCTACTGAGAGAGTAATGACTACTGACCATCAAATGTCCAGCAAATTAATGAAAGAGATACTAACTTTGTTGTTTTTATGATGGTCACAATGTGCGGTAAATCGGATGACGACAAACGAAATAAACAAATCGTTTATTTTTCCATTTTTTACCGACAAACTCAATGCATTTGTTGTAGGATCGTAGTATATGACACCATAGCAATACAATGACTTTGGTTGCTTCCCAGGGAGCCACAGCAAAAATTTTAATTAGTGGTATGCTGTTTGACTGTATTGTGGTGAAACTCTTAAACGGTGTAGGTAGTAAGGTTTTTTGAATACATGAATCATCATTGATGAAAGTAGAGTTAATCGTAATCACGTGATATCATGTTTTTAATTGGGGCATAAAGTCGACTTTGCGTTTTTATATCTTTTCTGAAGCCCTGTCGACGTAGGAATTTATGAATTACAAAGTGTCTCAGATACACAATGTAGCATACGGACTGCTTGGTATATCCCTATCCTTATCACTTGTGTTATGATATAATAATGAGTTTATTTACTAAACAAATGTTAATTGGCTAAATCATTAGAAAATGGCAAACCTACTTCATAAACTTGTTAAATGGCCTATGTTCTCATTTGGGGTTGAAATGTCTTTGAGCTTGTAAATTCCAGCAACAGGATTACTTTATGGCTTGCGTGATTAAATGCCACTTGGTAGACTTTATTTGGAGTTTTCATGAACTTTGTTCAAAAGTTGCTCGGTCTCGGAAATCGAACACTTTATTCACTGAAAAGGTAGTCCATTGGTTTTTGGTTTGAGCTCTGGTTACTGACCAGTGGTCAGGAAATCAATTAAAAAACCACCGATGTTTACGAAACGAGTTTTGTTTCTATGTTAAGCAGTACAAAATCAAAAAAATATAAGGTTCTACCGGGATACCGACAGCGTAAACTGTCCGGAATAATGGCTAGTAATAATCTACATTTCCTTCCCCAACCATACATAGATACTTTGCCGAGCTCCTAAATGTTTTTTCCACGTTCTTATAAATTATCGAAATAGTAAAAACAATAGTCTATTAGACAGACATGTGTAAATTTCATCAGTTTATATGGCGCAAACTTACAGACAGACAATCGAACAGAACCAACAAAACTATAACACAGTTTACTTTTACAGAATTTTTATAAATTATTAATTTAATTAGAAAGTTTAGCATAGTCACGCCCACACCACAAGTGACTGCGTGTACTATGCTAAGTACAAGTATGTACATTATTATTATGGATACGAAGTCCAATATAAATACCTAATTAAATGGTTCAAAGTTTTAATTGCCGGATATTAGGAATAATATAAAGGCTGGTAGCATTTTGTCATGAAACTATAAAAGCATCAATCGCAAAAGGGTTTGGAGTTGAAACATTACTTACCTTGAATGATTTTCTACCAAGTTGACAGAAATTGCTTTGAAGAAATCAATGGGTATATTAAGAGGTTTGGTGATTTGGATTTTATTGGTGGGATTGGTTCAGGGCCAATTTCAGGACGATGATGAGGATGGGGAAGGAGATAGAGGAGTGTCCACAGGAGGCGCTAACTCTGGGGCTTCTCAAAATAAACTTCAGACAGGTAATCATTTAGAATTATTAATTAATTTAGTTGTAAAAAATGTAATTGAAAATACAGTAGTGAAAGTGCTGAGAGGATTTATTTTTGAATTATCAACAGACCCAAATAAGAATGGCCAAGGACTAGCTTCCCAAGGTGGGGGATCACCGAACGCAAATCAACCTGGAGATTATGGACAAGGTCAACGAAGAAAGAAGCCCAAGAAACTCAAGAAATATAAAAAATGCAAGAAAAGCAAGAAAAGCAAGAATAGCAGACAAAAAAGAGGCAAAAAACGGTGCGGAGGAAAACGACGTAGCAAATATGGAAAAAAACAAAAATCATCGAAAAAGCAAAGAACTTTTAGAGGAGTAGGATACGGTGGCGGGTGGTAAGGTAAAAGGAACATATGAACTTTGTTAATTGACAACAAAATAAAAAAATTGTGAATTTGTATTTAAACTTATTTTGCATGTTTTCATGCAATACCCAACATAAAAAAGAATTAAAGCGTGTTTTAAGTTTTTTTAGAATGAAAAATAATATTTAGCTTTTTTGTATTTTGTTTGGTAGTTTTTAGTTAGTAACTTGTGAAAAACCTGGTCATATTCAATCATCATGACAATTATCATATTAACTGGCTATTAGCGTTTGGAAAGATGTGAGGATAAATAAGCATCACATGTAGCGTAGATACGTTCAATAAGAATACTTCTTGGATCCTGGAATAAGAATACTTCCTGGAAATACTTCTTGGATCTCATCAACAAAACCAATGGGCTTTGTAAAGTATTGTTTTGGTGCCAAGTTGGCACTGCCAACTTTGGTTTATTTTACAATTCACATATTGTTATATTGCTACATTTAATTTAATATTGTTCATTATTACTTGATGAGTCATCAATGATGACTATCTGATTCAACCAATTAAGTTAAACGGGAAGTTGGTTTACATTTTGGTTAATGGGTACTAATTAGCTTACACCAAGTATGTTTTTGTTGCTTTGGATATGAAGGCAACCATTTCTTTGAGGCAAATAATAAATAAAATAAGAGTAAAAATTACAAGCTATAAAGCAAGCCTTCAAAAGTCGAAACTCATTAATTTGATGATTAATTATATTGTAGGGTTTTGGTATTCACTGCACTTTTACCATGTTGATATGTACTCTGTACACTAATATAGGTAGTAGGCAACCTGCATATAAAAATCCGAAATTAAAAAACTATGGGTCAGCCATAAAATAATTAGTCACCTATACATTTCCTAACGTACGAACGAATACTGGAAACATTAAATATAAATACCGGAAGTGTGTAATCTTGATAATGTAGATATATGCAAGACATGATCTTTTGCAATTGAACTTTTGTATGAAATTTATTTTTTTGCTGACTTCATTACTTACTTTACTATTTACAATTATCATGGGAAAATCCAAAATATCCCATATATTTTTTGTTACAAGTGTACATAAATACATTATAATTATTTAATTAAATGCCTAAATGACTGTTCATTCAACTCGATTCCTCCCCATTTATTTATTTTCATTTTTAAATCATAACTAAATTTTTTTCGAGTACCTTTTACCTGCAGTAGGTGGTCTGGATGCAGTAATGCTTCCAGACCTTTCCATAGAATCATCGCCGTGAAGATGTGTCTGTGACATTCTTCTTTCCACAACGGAACTCCGTCTGCATAGAACTGTGTTTCGCCTATCTTTCAGTGCTTCCAACGTTTTTCTTGCATTGTCGCTTTGGAACAGTTTGCTGCTTCTTCGCATTTCAGGGTCTATGTAAACAGATAAATAGTGGCTTTATTGCTATAATATTTTTTAGCAAACTGAGAAATGAGAATTGTATGGATTATCTAACCAGCTTGGTATTCCTGGAAATTGGTACTGAAAGTTCGGGTCAAGTCATGAACCGGCCTGTCTTGATTTTTCATTTTTTCCAAATTGGTTATAGTTTTACGTCTGCCTGGAAACATGGACTTTCGAGCTTTTTTCTGCTCCTTTTTGGCTATAAAAACGTTAATTTTTAAAAATTACTTTTTTGTGTCCACAAATTACATTTTTTAAATCTCTTGGTTATTTATTTACCTTCCGCTATTTTTTGTAATTTTCGGATCAACCCAATTCCTTCTTTAATCGTCCTTTCTTGGTTCTCAATAGATTTGGTTGACTTGTTGAAAAAGTCAAGAACGGTGAGAGCCATGATATGGAAGAATGTTCCCATTCTATGAATGCACATACCCAAAAACTGAATTCCCAGTACCAAACCGAATACTCCTACAAATACTAATCCAATGGGTTCCAGTTCCAAATATTCAAAGTGGACAGCAACCTGGTCAGCCCCTGGAATATAGGTCACATTTACTTTGGCTCCATATGGCCAATTGATGTGTACCGAACCCTTTTCCAATTGCAGGAGAAAGACCAAAATTACAAAGACAGCGTTGCACATGAGAAAGGTGAAGGCGACTTTGTTCCTCAAATCCTTCAGCATCACAGCCATTTCCCGTTCCTTCCCTTTGTCTGCGTCAAGAGGAAGCAAATACTTGTCAATCATCGCCCTCCAAAATCGAATCTCAGGCCCTCTCAAAAAGTCAACTTCAAAGTGGTCCAGATGCCTATCCTCCATCCAAAATGGATTCATCAAATCGTCCCTCTTCAAGTTGTCGACGAGTTTTTTAGCTTCATCACTGTCTGTATGGTCGTCACCTCCAATCCCTCCACCACCGTGTTGCCCTAAAAGCGACATTTCATGTTCCAACATTTCTTCCGGGACAGAGTCCAAAATACCAGATCCTGACCCTGCCAACGACAACCTTCTCGTCACGGTAAACTGTTTATCCATCATCCTTTCAATATGTTCCAGCTTCTTGGTAACATCGCTCAACGCCAGCATGATTGTGGCCAGCTTGTCCTTTTGATCATCAGACTTTTCCTTGACACAACACATCAACTTGAACAAACCTGCAAAGGATAACTCAAAGGATCCATCCACCTCCTTACTATCCTTTCCTCCTCCTCCTCCCCCAAGTGGAATGAGCCCTCCCAGCAAACCCTTCTTTTTCTTTTTTTCTGCCTCGGAACCTAAACATTTTACAATAATAAATCCCAGTTTAAAAACATCAAATTTCCCCAAAATTACTAAAATTAAAAAGAGTAAAATTATAATTGTTATTTAATTTACATAGGACGCAACCAAAAACATGCTCTGTTGCTTTCTGAAACCAATGTCCAACCTGTAAAAAAAATTCAAAAAAAAATTCAAAAAAAATTCGAAAATTTTTGAAAAATTTTCAAAAAAATATTTTCGAATTTTTTTAAAAAGTTAATTACCGCATATTCGAATTTCTGGTACCATACCATGGGCTGTTGAATGCAAAAAAAGTTGCTAAAAAATCTAACAGAATTTACAAAAAATCCATATAAAAATTTTTAATAACCCCACTGCCGATGGGATGAATTCTTCCACAAGCCGCTCCCAGATTTCTGTTTTTCATCATCAAATCCACAAGCAGTTCCACAGCACTTGGTTGAAAGTCAATGTCGCCGTCAAGGGCAAGGACGAACGTGTTTTCAGCAATGACCTCCTTCCTTTCCACTACCAAGTCACTTCGATCAGTCAACTTGTGACCAAGTAGGTAGTACATGTACATCACTTGACTCCATCTTTTCTTGTGTCGAATTTTATTTTTGTCTTTCAAATGACATATTAGCTTTGTTCGACCAGGAAGGACCCATTCCAGTCGTCCACCATATGGGGTCGGGATCTTTTTCGGGGTGCGGAGCTTGACAAAAACTTGGTGAACGTGGGTAGCGGCTGCCTCCATTTGGCTGACCAGATCTCTAACAAACTCATTTATTTTCATGGGGGAGTGGCCATCCGTCTTGTCGGTAAGCTCGAATGCGTCATCAAAAAAGATGTGACCTTGAAACAAATTTAAAAAAAATTAAGTATCCACCACCGACCTAAGTATATATTTTTTTTATTGAAAAGCAAGTAAAATAATTATACTTTCAAATTCGTAATAGCCTGGGTCATTGTATTCAAAGTGCATCCTGGCAATTCGTCTGGCGCACTGATCAGAGTCCATCCTAAAAATACTTTTGAGCATTTCAATCATCTCCTCCCTGTTCTCGTGCCACATTGTCGCGCAAACATACAACTTTGGGATTCTGTCTTCCGGTCGAACGGGACTTTGTTCTGGGCTACTAAACAAGTTATGCGGTTTCCCTTCAATGTCGTCAGTGCCACCAGCATCTTCATCCTCGTCCTCATCCTCATCCATATCCAGGTAGTCTTCATCCCGTCTTCGATTCAATGCTAGGGTCTGATCCACAAGGAATGTGTTGTACATGGGGGTCGCAAAAACAGACTCTGTCCGTGCCAAACGAATACCCTTGGGATTCCAAATGTGGAGAGTAATCCAAACTTGAGAGAGTAGCCAGAGAACCCACAGCCAAGTATGCTGAGTCAAAAAGTAGTCGTCCCAAAAGCTTCCGCTTGGGCAAGACCACCAGAGATAGCCCGGAAATACAGAGTTCCAAAAGCAAACGTCATTGTTTCGAACTCCGCAGAGAGAAATGAGGGCAGTGAGAGTGGCTGGCACGGAAAGTATCAGAGGAAAGGAGTAGCTAAAGGACTGGATAAGGATTCTGCAAGCAAACTTGCCAAATATGTAGCAAATGTAGGCGGAAATTATTTGAATGCCCATTGTCCATAAAACGGCACTTTCTATATTTTGGCGGTCAAACTTCCCTGGTTCCAGGTATGAATTGTTTGTGGAAGGTTGACTTGAAGTGTCTTGAATGGTGGGTCGTTTCTACAAAATAAAATGTTGGGTGAATTTTAAATAAAATAAAGTTTTTTTTCAATTGGCAAAAATTGTTTTTTTTTAAACCAACCTCATTGACGGTTATATTGTGCTTTCCAAATGCATCATCAAATCCATCAAATGCAATGGTCCAACTGTTTTCGTTGATTTTGGTTCCCACTACGACCATTGCGAGGAATACACCCATTTTCCACAAGGAGATGAGAGTGTATGTAAAATATCTTGTGCGCCGTAATCGAGTCTTCATCTTTCCAATTTTTCGGATCAGTTCAAATGGGGATGTGGTATCCACAAAGTTTTCCCACCAGCCACAGGAAATGAGCAAAGCGCTCAGAGGAAGTAGCCAGGGATTGTCCTCGGACTTGTGAGGTTGAATGAGTGGCCATACCAGAAGGGCAGATACCTGGAAAAGGATAGCGACAACGTCAATGATGCACTTGAGCACCCATTGATTGTCGTATCCTCTGGAAACCATTCCCAAAATCCCAGGAATGACACACATTGCGTTGGTCAGCATAACCGCTTTGACGGCATCCAGGTAGGGGAAAACGGTGTAAACAAGGAGCGCCAACCCGATTGTATGAAGCGTCTGTTAATTATTTTACAGAAAAATTTGTATTATCTTTAACAATAATTATTAATTATTAATCCTAAATTAATGTTTCGTTTTTTACGCACTTCGAAAAAGAATGGGAGGAAAAATTGGAGCAAACTTGGTTTTTCTTGGCCCTTGAAAACGAGCATTCGAAGACCTCTGAGAAAGGTTTGTGCTTCGGGGACGATGAAAACAAAGTAAATTGCCCAAACCCATGACATTCGTTCTGCAGGGGTGGAAATTGACTCAAACTCCATATTGCTAGCTGAAATTTCACCAAAATAAACAAATTACATTTCAAATTGCTAGTAATTATGTGCTAATGTGGGGGAGGAAGTTTTACCATATGCTGAATGACAGTAAGGAATAGTCTCATTGTGGTCCCGCAGCTGTGAGGTCATCAGCACAGTTGTCAGTTTTGAGATGACTGATGCTCCTAGT
>JAITYZ010002646.1:0-16110 GCA_027744595.1 Paronellides praefectus
ATAGAATCAGAACCCACAACCCATGGAAGGAGGATGCTGTACATGCTTCGGTGAAAATTGAATAAGTAGGTTAAATCGACTTTGCCAAAACTTAAGCATTGTTGAATGTTTTTTTTTGGCCAAAGTTTAGAGAAAATAGAGAAATTCAGCTAAAAATCCGGTAAAAAATGAAAATGATGTATTGTAGGTGTTGCTACTACTATACTAAACTACTACTGTATTAAATAAAGTTTGTTCCAAATACATAGACAAGGTTAGCCTTTTTTGCTACTTGTATTTGAGTAAACACAAAATAGTAACAACAACAAAAAAGTCTACAGATCAGATAGATACTTACATTCATGGCTTGTTGTTTGAGTTTCTTTCAAAACTTTTTACAAAGGAAGTGCCAAGGTGTCATCATTTCGGAAGAAATTCCCTCTGTATGTGCCTCTAATATAACATTATTTACAATGGGAATAAGGGTTTCGTGTTACAAACCAGTCGGGTGAGAAAGTGAGGCTTGGTAAAAAGTCATGGTAATGCAATATGAATTCTAGAAAAAAATATGTTCAAAATGGTGTGCTACTCATATATTTAGATCTACTATATATGCTCCGATTTATTACGTTATCTCTCTTGAACCTTATAAGTTATAACAACAATAAAATATTATTCTTGGTGATATATTTGGTACTAGAGCACGTTTCAATGATATGGTAACGGTTGAAACACTGATTTCGTATTCAGAATGAGTCCCCTTTTCCATCTGAACAAAATAGATTTTCTCAGAAAAATAAAAAGCTGTCAGTTTGAATCAAGTTGTTTCTTTTGGAGCACAAAGTTTAAACCTACAACTGTCAAGAACAAAAATAGGAAAAAAACTTGTAGGTTTTAATGTGAAGTATTTCATTGAATTGACAAAGTCAAGATTTTCCCCGACTTTGGATTCAAAATAATAAATAAATGAATTGCCGAAATATATATTTTAAATCTACTACAATCACCAATGGTGATTCACCATCACCACCAAGTTTTTTGCTAGTTGTCCTTTGAACATTGTTATTTTCACTGCTACTGTCGTTGTGTTACAGTACAGCAAGTGCCACATTTCAGCCGGTCACATACCAGATTTTATTATTATTATGTTTTTGTTGTTGTTGTTGATGATGATAATACAGTGTGATATCATCGTCATACAACAGAGTAAACAAAGTAATATGTATGCCTATGTAGCACAGTTTTATCATTCACTCAAGCCAGTCCGCCAACTTTTTTGAACCTGTTCACCAAAACGGTTCGAATACAGTCATCATCATCATCATGATCACAAAATTTCTAAGTGATACTCATCTTTTTCTTGTAACTTGCCAGTTTTATCATCACGCATTGATGATGATATTTAAATAGCGCTAGATAAATTTGACTCACCCAAAAAGTTCTTAGCTGTATTTTACAATGAACACAGGTTCACCTGATTTCCGATGTCGTTAGTAGTACATAAATGTGACGGTGGTGGCATGCTACACAAAATCGGAGATGCCATTTTTTTCATCATCATCATTCATTCCTCGCGTATGCGTCATATCACTAGGACACGAGGAAGAAAATAATAGCAGAAAAGAAAGAGGCAATGTTGTTTTTTTCAACATTACCAAATTTGACCAGTTTTTGTTCAGAATGATGAAAGAATCAGTATGCTGCTGGTGACGACTGGTTAAACTAAGTCAAGTTTTATATATAAGGAATATCTGCGCAAACTGGTGTAAACATGACAATAATCCTCGTAGTTGACCTAACTTTGCCGTCACTCCTTTTTGTTTTGTAGAGCCAAATATTTTACAATGCGCTACTCTAATAGTGGTCTCAGAACAGGGCAACCTTCAGTGAACTTGACCTCTCTGTAATATTTGATATTCATATTGATAATGTGAGTTGAAATATTAAACATCATTTCATACTTTTGTTTTTTTTTTGAATGGGAAAAAGCTGAGGCATGTTAAAAAATCCAAATTGTAATGTCTTGTTTGTGGTGATGTGACGTGTCTTATTTTAAAGGATTCATATAATAATTATGTCACTTTTAGGCATCTATTCGCTGCCCTTGTAATAAGTCCTGTTATTATCCTTTTATTACCAGATCCAACGTTTCTGGTCATTCATGCGTGTATTAGTATGCACTGATCACTGATAAGTGATCACGATCAGTATAGAGGATGGAATGATATTATTATGATGACGGTCAATTAGCATGTGAATGTG
Organism: Paronellides praefectus; assembly: GCA_027744595.1. Lineage (NCBI taxonomy): Eukaryota > Metazoa > Arthropoda > Collembola > Entomobryomorpha > Paronellidae > Paronellides > Paronellides praefectus. Next base: position 2,242 of record JAITYZ010002646.1, read on the forward strand.
TATAATACATCTTATATGTATTATTCATATGACAGGACAAGTTACCGATAAATAAATAATACAGTGTGTGAACACATTTGTATAATTGTGTTGGATTCCATGCGGTACCTCTGAAAATACATATTTTAGTTTAGAAATTCTTGAGAATGATTCATGACAATTTATGTGCTCATTGTCAGCTTTTGGCCGATGTTCATCTCTGCGAGTTGAGCAAATGATCAGAAAAAATTTTGCTCCAAAAGAAAACTTTTCTTGCTTAATTTATTCATGAAATGTGACTTGTGTGGTGGAGGCGAAGCGGAATAGTATTCGTCGAGAAAGGACTTTTTGCTCGGACCTGCTCTCAGACACAAATTCTTATGTGCCTACTATATACATTAAGGGGGACAGGAATGGCATTTTATTATTATATTAATGAATTTGAACACTTAAACTCGTAGTATTATATTATTGCACGGGCATGACAACTTGGTAGTGGTGGACGGAGTGAGGAATGCTCTGCGAAATACCACCACCACATCATCATCATCATCAACTATAGTGCCACCATGTTGTTTGCAAACTTGTAAATAACCCTGCCACTAGCGGTACTTTTCTACTTTTGCATCACTCACTCACCCACCATATCTACCACCACCCATACCACTACCACACTTATAATGCCAAAACGTTTAAAAAATTTCAGACGGAGATGATGACGATCTGATTTGATACATTAAAGGATCAACAGAAAACCAACCGCTTCTACTCCTCGTCGTTTTCTCTTCTTTCACGTTTCGAAATTTGCATTTAGGGCAAAAGGATACGGATATATACAAATATACATAAAACATAAGTATATAGTGAGGTGTCGGGCTTCAATTTTTGTATGTTTCATAGTGCCCCGTTGATGAAAAAAATTGAAAACGCGTAGGAAGAACGATAATATAATAAATTCACAGCTTTTTAAGGAATTATTTTGTACCTGCCCAACAAAAATTCTTGTTCACGGCATGAAACCAACAACAAGCCTTTTATTTAAAAAAAAAAATAATAAATTGAAATAACCTCCACCAACCTAAATTACACTATCTGTTTTGTAAATATTTTGCATATACCTATTTGTATTCTTAAGGGTAGTGTAAAAATGATAGTGCATCTGATTGCGAATGAATAAAAAAAGGAAGTTAAAAAAACAACGTTCCGAAGCCAGAAACCCTAGCATTACTTTCCCTTTAAATGAAGTGTGTGATAGCAATCACGAATTGATATGTACAATGCAGCGCATACATATATATACCTATATATATATATATGTATATCTTTATTCGTCCTGATCAACAAATTTTCACACGCATATAAGTAAACAAACAGAGCAAACAAGACGGAGAAGGGGAGAAATAAACATCCGAAAGAGCAATGCAGGCTAGTTAACTCTCAGGCACACGCCGATTATATCATGATTACCTTCGATTTACTACTATAATCGATGTCAATGTCATTGTTTCAACTTTCAAGTCATTTTCTCTCATCATGCATATATTAATATGCACTCAGGCTTCATCATATCATCAATGTAATGTGTAACAACACCTGCACTGTCCACATGCAATGTAATAATAATACTTCTCATACCCTGCACAACTTTTGGCTGCATACCAAAAAGTCAACAACAACCAACGTGGCATTGTCGTCGCCATCGTACCATAATTACGCATTCATTATTATAATATAACTAAGCTACACGGTAGTGTGAATGTTTGTGTGTTTATTGAAAAATGACAAAGAGACTTATTCAGCATACATATGACTCTCTCAGTGTTATTGCATTAGCTCAAGTCACCCTACTTGAATGCATCCGTGCTCATCAACAGGATCATCCGTCTATGATAGAAATAAATGATAATGATAAACAAAAGTAAAGCTGTGAGAATGGGCTGCTAAAGTAAATAAACATTTCAATTGCTCATTTACAGGTAAAAATATGAAAACCGTTCTGCCTAGAGATCCGTTTACTCAAGCAGGGAGTTTTCAATGATGTGACATGTGCATATACGTCTTCAATATAAGTTTGTACTTTCGTGCCAAGATGGTTTGTGTGGAAAATATTCGGTTTATATATTTGACAAGGAGAGATGATCGGATTGTCAGACTGACACCATAAAGTCCTTGCCCTTACTCAGAGTCCTTCTTAATGTGCATCTTGTTATATGCGCCTAAATACTTGTACCTTTTTCCTTTGATTACCACATAGCACATTAAGTATGCAAACTCGCAACTTTCATGCTTCTTAAGGAATAATGACTTGTGTATGTCTAGAATGACTTATAGAACATCTAATATCACAAGATAGCTATAATGATGATTATAAACTTTTTTTGCGACTACTGTGAACGAGATTTAAAAACGGAAATGGCCTTTTCTGTCTGTCAAATTTTTTGTCGTGGAGCATTGTAATATGATATGAGTGAGAAATCTGACGCAGAGAACAGGCTTTTGAGTTTATCACTTGAGAAGAAAAAAAATCATAGCACAACTGCCAAATTGATTACATTATGATTACTAGAAGACAACATAGAAAGGGAAAAAATGGTTGTAATATTTTAGCAACTTTTACGCATGTAAATAAAATGTTTAAATGTACAAGTAATGTTTTAATTTTTGTAGTTTCACAGCAGAGAAAAAAATTATAATTCCGACACCACAACATCGCATACTTTATTGGGGTTTTCATCCATTTTTATGACCATGTATTTGTTATGTTAAAATAAATAATAGCACAAACCTCTTTTAAAATTAAGAAACAAATTAACAATAAGAGAATCTGCATTTTTAATACAAATGAAAGTTTCCCATGTTTCGACAGCAGTCAGCATAAGAATGAGCTGAATCAAAAAAGCACTTTATGTTTTTGTTTGTCTGCATGATGATGATGATAACTTATAAAATAGTCTGCTGGGGCTTCAAAATTTAAGAAATGATGGAAAAGGAGACGAGTGTTTAGCAAAAAAAAAGTATTATGATAAAGATATTATTGTCGTAAATAAGGCATGACGTGTGTGCTTCCTCATGCAAATATGTATACTCTGTGGACCAGATAATAAAAAGACTTTTAGTAGGAGGATTATTCCTTTATGTGCACTCATATCACACAGCATTGTTTTGCATGGCATCATGATCTCATCGTCAACACATCACATATACCTACCCTCAGACAAAACAACTTACCTCAAGAGTCGTTGCAGGAAGGAAGCATTAATAACGTTACAATAATGCCACGATGAATGAAATATCTTACAATTATTGTTGTTGTTTTTTGAATTAATGAGGGTATTAATTACAACCATCATGTTTCCTATATGGCAACATGTAACCCATTCATTTATGTCCTTGCATATACCTACCTTCTTTTTTCTTTTTAAGAAATCTCTGCGAAGAAAGTAAAAAAAAGATGATCAGTAGAAACTTTATCAGCATCAGAAGATTCATCGGTGAATTTATTCTATCTACCTGGCATATATTAAAAAAATACAAATGGTTTCGTTGCATGCGTACTTGCACACAGCACATTGCTCATCATCCCCATCTTTCTTTTTTTCTTGTTTCAAAAATACAGGTCAAGTTTTACACCTACTGGATCCTACACAGAAGTTTGCAGAAAAAGAAATTAATAAGAAACAAGAAACTGAATTTTTTTCATGATATATTACATTTGCAATCTTTTTTTTGTAGTTTGAACATATATTAGTTACAGGCCTATACTATATGAAAATACTACTGCCACACAAAATACATTGCATTGGTAATATGTTCGTATCGACACAAAAAATATTTAGGCCCTCGTACCAACCCCGTTCTTGATTGTTTCACAAAACTAAATTCCACTCTCTGCTCACATCTTTGTTGCGCACAGAGAGAGAAAGAGAGAGAGAGACAGCCAGGCAGGTGTAATGCGTGTTCATAACAGATATTATACCTACCTATAATGCAGATAATTCTTGAAATTTGTTTTCGTTTCATTTATTTGGCGAGAAGTCTTCTCTTTCTCGTTTTCTTGCGATGGAATTGAACTTCATCATCATCAACAGACCACCGCCACCACCACCACCACACCATCATCATCCCTGTATGTATAATACTGTGTGTGTAGTATATACATGATTTTTTATCCACTTACACAAATACTGGTGCTATATGTATTGGCCATTTCACTACTGGCCTCTTTTCCTCGTAATGATTGCCCTCTTTATTTTGTTGGACACTTATACTTATCAAGATGATGATCATCATTTTTGTACTTTGTACAAAAAAAAACAACAAAACTTTTTTTTGTTTTACTTTCCGTACTTGATGTATGAAACATTTTATCACCATGAAAGAGAATATATATGTTACTGATGATAATAACCGTGCTCATCCATTGTATTTCTTTCAAATTCGAAACAAACAACAAAACCAAAAACTTGACCAACTTAAAGTTATAGCGTGCAATGCAAAATATATATTATTTTTTTCACTTTTTTTTGTTTTGTTACTTTGTCCGTCAAATTTTTTGATGTTCATGTTTGTACGACTGTATGTATAAATATTATTATTATTATTTTTGAAAGGGAATCCTTGAAAGTACATACATGTACATGTGGAATTAGCGCATTTAATTAAACGTCAACATTCATTTTTATGCCACACCTCAAGTGTTTTAAGATTACTAATTTTTACTTTAAATTCATTCTTTTCTTCTTTTATTTTAGTTTTTACGTTGCATATTTAACTTTTTCACTTCCTTCACCAAATTTATTAATATCTGTGTGGGATGTACATGTGTAATTCAGTAAAAAAACATGCAGCCATCGTAACAATCTAAATTGTATTTAGAGCATTTTAAGTGGTGTAGGAAAGTAACAGAGAAGTGTCATCTCTTATAAGCATGCATACAAAATTTTATAAAAAGTGTCGTTATCAACAGAAAACTGGGATGGGTAGGATTTTTGTTTTGTTTCTTGTCATATGTTCATCTTCTTTCCGTCGGTTGCTAAGAAAAAAAACCTCTAGATACATCCATATATCAACAACTATGCATGTTTAAGCAATTTTGCTTCCCATTATGAATAATAGCACACTTGTGGTTTAACGTACAGATGAAGCCCAAACCAACTAATGGGCTTTAAAATGTACCAACCAAAAATGTCGAAAGTTATTAGGAAAAATAATTCAACTATACAAGCATTTCAGGAATATTTTAAGTAGCTAAATATCTGTTTTTAAACAAAAAAATACCTGAGAAATGCCTTTAAAAAATCTTTCATTGTCATTGTCACGTCCCTAACCTAGCGCAAAGCTTTCAGAGAAAAGAAGCTATTTGCTAGACAACTACGAGTAAAGAGCGCGTGATGGAATAGTAAGAAAAAAAGTAATTTTCACTGTCTCTTGTCACTCGTCTGTCACCCTTTTTTTGTTTTTATTTTTTTTGGCCGATTATGTTGTACTCTTTCATCTTTCGTAAATTATTGAAATGAAATGTTTAAAAAGTAGCACTCGCACACATACTCTATGTTTGGAAAATAAACAAATTTTCAAGTTGGGCTACACATAATATGCGCATGCTTCACAATACACTGAAACAAAATATTATAAATCCCTAATAATATGTGTTGATTAATTTATTGCACACTACCTGCTTGTTGGAGCATATTACACAAAATCGCATACTTGAAATTCGAACGGTGAATATTTTTTTTAAAATAAATTAGTTGATGACCCTGAATAATCGTTTTGAAAAAACCTTATCCTAGTAAAATAAGGAGGCCTCCACCTGACCGCCACCAGAACCGCGTTGCATATATACCCACCTGCGCCGCCGCAACAACTTTTACGGGAATACATAGAAGAAAGAGTTGCACTAGTAAATTTAGTGTTGTTGTCTGTTAGTGGGTGGAGGTGAATAGTGGTGGTAGTGATGATGATAAGATTGTTACTTGTTTTTAAATCTTGAGCGAGCCTTGTTAACCTAGAAAAGGTTTATACTCACACCAACAAAAAACATCCTTGCACTATCTTTGCAAAGTGCAAGACAAGCTAACCAGAGAGAGAAATGCACCCAGTTCAATAAAAAGTAGAATCCGGGCCTCAACAACCATGATACTACTCTGTCTAGTTCTCTATAGTCTGCTAGATTTTTATAATACCATATAATATTAATATTATTACCTTTTACTTAACACTCAAAGCAGTAGAAACAGGATCAACATAGCAATAATCATGGTATGATGATCATCTTGGTATATTTTCTATAATAGTTGTTAGCGCTAAAATGATGATTGCTAACACCATGCACCCGCGCAAAAAAAAAATCTAAATGGCAAAAACAAGTAAATAAATAAAAGATGACCAGATGTACTACTCAGTCTGTGAAGCGTGCTGAGTGACCTGATAGATGGAAATCACTAAGCTCGTTAATATTTTTAATTGCTGCTTTCACATTTTGGTTGCAATTCATAGCTAATATCATCAATTTGCGTGCTTGAAGTTCACTAGTCTGTATAGAAAACATGGGATAATAATGAAATACTAGAATTTTTCTTTTCTAGAGAACATCACCACCACCATATCAGCTAGTAATTGAATTGGGGAGAGTGAACAATAAAAAGAATTGTAATCACCAAAAAATTCAAGAGTGAAATAGTAAAAATGTGTACTATAACAAGCCAATAATGTTGTGGAATTACGCAAAGTCAATAAAAATTGATAGCATTTACTGTGCATCCTGATTGATCATCATGATCATGTATTTAAGTTGGTGTAGGAAGCGTCTTCATTTATATTTACTTTTTATATTTAATATGTTAAATGATGAATGCTCATATTTCAACAATTCGTTTCTTAATTTAAAAATTCCCTTGAAAAAAAAATATTTATATGGCACGTACGAACAAATGAACGTGTGTGCTACCACCACACCACCACCTTTTAAAAGGATAATCAATTTAACAACAGAAAAAAATATATGAATAGAAAATAGGGATACTTTTTTTTAACGTGATGATGGTTTCTGAAATTGTTTTTAATTCAGAGAGTCCCCTTCTTTTGCGCTCTCTAATAGAACATCATACTATTACGTGTCTTGATCAGCTTGTTCATCAACGTTTATATCAGGATGGATTGGAAAGTTTGCAGCTATTTCGCAGGAGAAATCGATCATGACCATCAACATTAACATCTCCTGCTTTGCAAGGAGCCTTCTTGATCTACTAGCAAAACTAGAAGCTGATGATGATGATGATGATTTACTACTCCTTCTAATAAAGTAGTGAACTATCAGCTAGAAGAAATTCATTTGTCAGAATCGAATAGTTAATAGTGCAATAGTCCTCAAATAGTTGTTAGGGCGGATAGAGAAATATCAAAAGGTAGTAATTGAATTTGTATCAATAATAGTTTCAGAAACGTGGCAAGAATCATTATTATTTGCATCAGTTTACTTTTCATCATCACCATCAACAAACTAGTTACAAATTTGAAATTGCAATGGTACATTTTTTTCAGAAAAAAAAGTTTGCAATGAAAACGCACATGTCTTGTAACGAAAAGGTTACAGACACATAAGCATATTTACTTTTCAACTCTAGCAAAAAGAAGCTTATCTCGCCATGATTTGTACCACACAAATATGTACATCCGTTACCTTGTTGCATACTTTATTCAGCTATGGAAGAAAGCAAAGGGGTTACGGAGAGAAAAAGTATTAAAAATTAAGGATTACGACTTGCTACTACTTTACTTGTTGCATCTCTTTTAGTAGCAAGTTGGAGTGATGCTATTAAGCTAAAATATATGAACCACTACCACAAATATAATATGTATATACTTTATATAAAATGTACGAACATGTTTTGCTAATGTGGGTACATAAAATATTTCCCTCTCCCGTGTTTGCAAAATGTAATGCAAGTTTAGCAATAAAGAATGCCTTTTTCTTTAAAAAAAAACATCAATATCAACCTTCATTATTTTCATATTATTTAAAATGAATTTAAATGGTTGAAAAAAATAGTAATGTGCACCTGAGCTGAGTAAGAAAAAAATTATTAAGAAGAAGAATGTGTTTAATTATTACTATTGTATTAAACATATAGTTTTCCTATTTAGTCAACCCTTGACGAGATATGAGGCACAATGAACCGGAGTTCATTTTATATGGCTTCCGTTAAAAAAGTAGAAATGTAGATCAACATAAGCCTCGTACAAGGATTCTCTCTTCAGGTATGTGCCTCTGTGTGCAGATTGCAGATGCTTGTGTATAGGCAAGTATAATATAACATAGTAACATGTGCATTTTTTAATATGCTGTTATGGATATGTATATAGTGCAGAAACATGATTTACCTGCTTGGGTGCTTATTTGTTTTGCCATTAAAATCCATGTGTTATACATATTATGTATGTGTGAGTGTGTGTATGGGTAACTATATCTATGTAATTGCAAAAACTATGTATGTAATGTGTACCTGTTGCTACAATATATATGCATTCATTTGCGATAGTTTCATTCATATTTTACTCCCTGTGCTACTATATATGTTGTTACGTTGAGGGTTACAGCAACAAGTTCAAGTGCAAAAAGAAAAGAGGTGTTGGCCGGGGGTCGACAACAATTTTTAATGGAAGAAACAAGCTCGCCGAAACGAGAGCCTTATGCGGCGCATCATACTCCCTCATTACCATAACTACAATGCATACCATAATATAAAAAAAATAATAATGAAAAAATAAAAAGATGTTTTTTTTGTAAAAAAAACAACATAGCATACTTTTCTTCATGTTGTAGGAATGAATGCAGTGGTGGTGGTGGTGATGTGTAAAGTGGCATGTGTTATGATAACCAACATTTTCTGATTTTTGCTAATCCTGTTGGCAGAGATGATGAGTAGGATGATGAGATGAAAAGGTACAACAAAGTATGCAGGCAGAGAAGTAAAACGCCGGTATATAGGGATGTTACGATGATACTTGAATTCATAAAGATAAGATATATATGTACAAATGTATGATTTTTTTTGCCTTTTGTGCTTATTGTGTTCGCAATATTAGTAGTAGTGTAGTAGTGTATATGGTTTCAATGTCCCTTTTCTTTGGTTTTTCTTCGCTTTTTACTAAATGGTCACTTTGGTAAGTGATACAAACCGTAGGGATTTTCGGCCAAAAAGGAATGCGTTGAAACGCAATGCTGCTCCGCTATTTTCTATGACCACCAGACTGGTACTACAACTTACTATTACTACTACAACTACTACTACTACTACTATTGTTGCCACTACAAGTATCCTCACATGGTATTGTTAAGATGATGATGATGATGACGATCGCGTTTAGGTATGAAAACCTAGAAAAAAGTAACAACGCAGCGCTTCAATTCGAGTAGAGCTTATCCTTATAATATATTGTTTCAAAGGCTTGTAACAATTTTTGCAATAGTGAAAAAAGCTCACCATTTGGCTGCAGGGGAGTAGGGTCAGGTATAAAGAGATGGTTCGGAGCCTCACTGAGATCACAAAGCATTCGTTTGTCGAGTAATCACAACCACCAAGAGAAAAACCATTCTCTCAGGTACGAACGCTTTGTATTTTCAACAAATACTTTATCTGGTGTTTCTTCGCCAAAATTTCGGGAAAGTTTTCGGTTTTCACGAAAATCTTTTCTCGAAATTATTATTTTAATTTTTTTTGTAATAATAAGTGTTTATTAGAGTTAATTGTTCACTCTTTCATTTAATAGATCATTGAGTAATTAATTATTGCAAAAAGTGTGAAAATTCAAGGATCTAGATAAATTACATACAGCAAGCAAAAATTTAAAAAAAAAGTGTTTTACAGTTTCAAAAAATTATATATTTTTTTCAATTTATTCTTTTTTCAATTTTATATTCACAACAATAACAAATCACCAAAGTGCTGTGAATTATTTATTTATTTTCCTTTTATTTACATACAAAAAAAAAAAGAATTTGTTCTTATTCCTTGGACAAGTGCAGTTTATATATTCAAGTTTTTGAGAAAATATCATCTTCTCTCGTTAACATATCAAGGCGAATTCAAAAAGAAACAAATTGTGTGTTGTTTTGTTACATTACTATTTCAGTGAGCCGAATTCAGCATGTTGAGTTTGTGATTTTTTTTGTTGTCAAAGAAGCAAACACAACAATTGCATTACCACATGGCTGACTTGTTCCTCAATTTGTGTGTACTTCATCTCTCCCAGGACTTTCTCTCTTTGGATTGTTTTCAAAGGATATTTCCCTTCTTGCATTATTACGCTGCAGAAAACCTTTAAGTTGTTTACGGTGCATTAAGCCCAAAACCGCAGTTGTCAAAATTGTTTTTTTTATTTTGTTGCCTTATGCAATTGCATAACAAATATTCTTTGCTAACGATTTTGTGTGTTTTTTATTCAGCATTTACAAATCTTTCATTCAAAAATACGTTTTAAACAGTTCTCGAATTTCAAAACCAAATCAATTTTGAAATAGTCAGAATTTAAAAAAAATAACCATTTACTTTGCCTTTTTTGTCGAAAGTTATATCAATGTTTCAAATTAGTTTCGTAATCATTACGTAAGCTAAATGTATTGAAAAAGTAGAATCTTTTAAACTTTTTATATCATACAAAATTGAAAATGGGGAAGAGACAGGATGTATGAATATTAACAAGATTGCCTGGAGAATGAGTACACAACAAAAAAAGTAGAACACGTGAGAGATGGTAAAAAGGGAGTGAAGGTGGAGTTAAATTCCAACTAAAAGAAACCATGAGGAGCCAAGTCAAAACTTTTTTTCTTGAATTCGCCTCGCTGTGTTTCTGTAGAAAGAAAATAGACAAGTTTTTACTCAAAGAGTTATTTAATAATGAAAGAGTGAAGTTTTCATGGAGTAGAGATATAGCAATTACGTAATTAAAGACGCTGAATGGGAGGTTGCATAAAAAAATCTAATTTATTTATTTGCACTGTTATTCCATAGGTCAACAATTTTGGGGAACCTACCCGCAACCAGCAACTTTCAGACAACAAACATGATGCGTCAAGTCATTTTAGCTGTTCCTTTTGCTTTCCTCCTTCTCGCCGGTGTTAGGGCGGAAGGTGAGGTCAAGGCCGCTGGAAACGAAGAAGCTACTCGTGGAGGATACTCCCAGCAATATCACTACAACTCCTACCCAGGAGGTCATGATCCCTACGGTTACACCTATGCCGGTCTCTCTTTCGATTTGAGCACTGGGCTCTTCCTTGCCCTCGGAGCCATCATTGTCCTCCTTGCCTTGGCAGCTGGTACGCAAAAAAAACAATATAGAGCATAGTTGCAAAATGTGGCAAGTAATGGAAATGATGATGTCATCGTAAATGAAAGTAATTTCACACACACCCTTTTGTTTATTTTAACTTCAGTCATCTACCCACTCTTGAGCAAGAACTCCGGATATGGAGACTACGGATGGAGCGGTAGCCAATACGGAACCTACCGTTCTCTCAACCTTGCCAGCCTTTCTGAGAAGGTCCTTAACGGAATTGAAAAGCTCTACGATGTATACAACAAGAACCAATAATTCAGGTATGAACTTGATAAATTGTTTTATGTCAAGCAAAATTAGTAACTTATTAGGTGCATTTGAGAAAGTTTTCTCTACTTCTATATACATGACAAACTAGTCTGTCATATAGGGGCATCTTGAGATCATTCATAGGTATATTATGTATTATCAATTTAGAGTCTGACAATCCAGACAACAAAGTAACGAGTTTCTGACATAACTGCTTATTTATTTTGTTAGTTGTTTTTTTACCTGTTGAGGAGAAATGTACAAATTGAATTCAGTTTTTTTACAAAAAAAAATACCCGAAACAATAATAATAAAAACGTAAAAAGTTTTAATTTGTTGATTACAACACAAAATTCATAATCAATAATAATAGCAGAGGTGAAACAAAGATCACGAAATGTATGTAGATTCACGCCTCAAAAATCGATAAAAGAAAAATTTGAAACGCATCATCGTAATACATTTGACCCAGTAACAAAAGATTAAAGTACAAGTGCAGCATGAGTGATAGAGAAAATATTTATACATCATCATGATCATCATCATCATCATCAGAGTCTGCGCATAATATATTATTATGAACTTAAATAATATTACCTGAAAGGAGCAAGGTGCAGAGTACAATTAGGCAATGTACAGCAAGATAGAAAAGTAATATTTGGTAAAGTATGGATTGAAATCTAGACAAGTTTTTTTTTTGTATAAAAAAAGTGGAAAGTAGATCTGGTTAGGCAGGATCTAGCGACCCCACATCTCAAATTTGACCCATCACCCACTTTTTCAAGAATCAAGCTTAGGTCGTTCACACAGACTCACTCTGCAGCTTATATTTCCTGTTCTGCTTTCTTACTAGCCAAGGTAATGAGGTCACTACCACAAAGTTCTTATGATGGTTATGTGTGCATATAGTAAACGCTACATGAATACACGTACGAATAGGTGTATGTGTGTATGTGCACACAACGGCATCATAATATTTCTTCTTTTTTTGCTAAAAAAAAGTGCAGAAGCCACATCATACAAGTGTTTAAGAACTCCCCTTTTTCTTGGCACTTAGTGAACTCAAGCAAGCAACAAAGCATATATTTCTTACACGCATATTGTTTGAGATTATTCACTGCATGACGATGATTCTTACTGCTTGAAAGAGATGAGGAGATAGATAAATAGATAGATAGATAGCACACATAAAGTGAAACACACACACAACATGAAGTGGTGGTTGAGCCAGTAATTGGTGTGTGAAGAAGACCAAGAAAGGCGTTCATTTAATTTACTTATTTACATGAGTGAGTAATTTCTCTTAGATATACAAAAGATGTATATTATATTTTATATCTGAATGAATTCATAAAACTTTTTTTATTAAACTTGTGCAGTGCAACAAGCAAGCAGGCACTGCTACACGTACACAACGCTCATATATATATATAATGAATGACAGAGAAACTCGTTTCACCTTTTTTGGTGAAGACAATAACATGATAATACATTTATTCCAATAATCTTGTTCGATTAAACTGACCATGTCTAAAATAAATGTTTTACCGTGTACATTAGATTGCACACGTAGTCATAATGAACAGTATGGCAAAAATGGGATGAAAGTTTCTAGTTGTTATTGTTGATTTTAAGTAAATGAACTAATTATTTTATTTTTATACTTATGTTGCTTTCTTTTATTTTTTTTACAGATTGGATTGCCAGTAGTCAAAAAATAAATCCTAAGATGCTTTATTATGTTTTTTATACTTTCTAACTCTTCGGGCTCATCACCGGGCTTTTCGTTCAGTTCACAATGCGGACCACTTTCTTTTAGCAAGGGACAAATTGGGAACTGGATGAAAATCCGGCAAATCTCAGGAAACTACTCGCCGCTGTTGTTCCACAATTCATTCGCTGTTATTATTGGAGACTCTGGTCATAAATAAGCACATGCAAGGGGGAACGGGCACCGTCTACTTCTTCATCCTCTTTTATTTTCTATACAAAATGGAGTAAAGGAACGGAGAAATGGACGGAATTCACTCTCCCTTTCTATCATCAATCAAGAATGAACAAAAAAATAGTTGCTGGTTGGGATGCTCCTCTCTTTTCACTCATACGAACTTGAACAAAATACGAACAACGTCATACCGTACTAACGTACAAAACAGAACAGAAGGAAAAAAGTACAGATATATATATACTTATATATGTATATGACGACTACATTACCCGTCATCACGTGACATTAAAAAACACAAGTGAAATCTGATGATGAGGACACTGACGACTTGGACAAACACGAATAAACACACACAC
>JAITYZ010002647.1:0-13474 GCA_027744595.1 Paronellides praefectus
ATGAAAAAAAGGTTCTTCTCAAAATTACATGCATTCAATCGAGGATCTGGAAATCCAAGATGAACAACCCTACTTGTATAAAAGAAAAATGTTAGATCATATTACAAACTACCAAGTGTAATGTCTACTATGTGAGGAATATCACGAATGTCCGTCAAGAGTTGTGTGCAAAAAAAAACTGTCACCACCTATCAATTAGAAAGTTACACATGTAATTGTAAAGATGCAAAATATATTTACGCGATAAACCATCATTAAAATGGCGCAAGTCAAGGCAAAGAATCCATCCAAAAACAGACATACCTAATCTGCATAGGACACAAGCGTTAATTTTTTTTTCATGAGAAAATGCAAAAATTCAATAAGAAAAACCTCTACTGCGACGCCTTGTCTGCCGGACAAAGTCGCCTATTACTAAATTAGTATTAATCTTTTATGCATTGTTGTTCCTTGCAATTATACAAAATGATTGACAGAAAGTAAACAACAGCAATTTATTGCAAATATAACATTATGTTATTTTCCTTTCTAATGATAAATCTGCATCATCGCATCACATCATCACATCTTTCCGCTCTGCGCTCCACTCTTTCCAGAGAGAGCAGAGAGTCGTCACATTTTCCCATTCCGCTTGGACGCATTTTCTCTGCAAACATTTTTTTTATTTTTGCGCGTGTATAAATGATTGATATATAACGTAAAGGTATGTAGCATTGTTACATTATCATATCATATTCATCCACCATACATTTTATCCATATACCATCATCATCGTATCAGATTCACTACTCACTCACAACAAGTCAGTTCACAATAAGCAGTCTCGAGTCAAGTGAATTTTTGTACAAAAAAGAAGAAGAAACCATGCATGCATGCATGTTGTTCTCATGTAAAACCAAACCGCACCTTCTATCTCTCTGCGAAAAAAGGTGACTTGACTTTGACTACGTGCTTGCCACTGTATCTATCTCATATTCCAAAAAAAAATATACCTACAAATATTGTTAGCTTATCCTCGAGTATTTACAAAACTAATACTCGTACCGTAAATACCTACGTTTACAATATACAATATCATTTATTGTGGTATATATACAATATTATTCATACCTACTTATATTACTTACTTATGTCTTATGTTCATTGTAGTAAAAACCGTAAGTTCATATGTTCGTTCTTCGTTTATACTTTATATATATACGGCTCTGCCACACTAACCAACACCATACCACCGTCGTCATGACATAAAAAACAATTTTGTGGATGTGATGCACACAGCACAGCACAAAAATGTTTACAATACTTAACCAGAGAAGAGAGACGTAGACACATTATTATATACATCCCAATAAAGAAAAATGATAAGTAAAGTACGTATAATACTACTACTATATGGAATGGAATATATATGGAATGGACACGGATGTTGTTGTGTGTTATGTAGAGAGCGAATGTAGAAAGAAAATTGTGTATAAATGAGTTGAGTTGCATGCATGTGATTTTGAGAAGAACCTTTTTTTCATCCTCATCGCATATTATTGCAAGATGTAGGATGTTGGTGGGGTGGGAAGGGTTGAAACTATGAGGCATTTGGTCACGTAGCACAATGTACAGATAAACTAGACCTATATCCATACATTCAAATGCTCAGCAATCACGTTTCCTACCTTTACGAAACCCTATTAAACATTCATTTCACTTGGTCTGGTAGTCTGGTAACACACTGCGTTGTTGCACAAAACCTAATCCATGCATTATAGCAGGCAAAAAAAGCATAATATTATATATAACATGAGTATAAGTACACAGAAACACACATCTATAATATATATACAAACAAATAATACTACATCTTTCTTCTTTATTTTCTGTGATGCTTGCTACTGAGGAATAAAAGTGAACACTACTTTTATTACTGCCCTTGTTCATCTCTCCTCGTTGACTCTGACTCTTTTACTCGCACAAAAAAAACTGAAAATAGCATGTACACTTTTTTTTGTCAATCTCTCTCTCTCTCTCTCTCTCTCTCTCTGTCTCTCACACACACAGACAAAAACTCTTCTGCTAAAATACAGAGGATTTCATACGAGAGTATAAAACCATATTACTCCACTCACCATCCAAAAACACAACAACAAATATTCCAAAAGGATAATTGTTAATAAATAAAAGTTCATCTACACCTTGTCAACTGAAGGAATATCATCCTCATTAACTAATTTCTGCTCCGAGTATTGTTGTTGGACTCACAATGAAGTTTGAGACCTAAAAAAACTGCCGTATCAGTGCAGTGTTTTTTTGTATATATTATAATTTTACAATTGTTGTTGTCCTGTTCTTGTTCGGCTATAAAAAAAATATAGTAGAGTACTACAACTACATATTATTAAGTTAAATTATAAAAAAAAACATCATCACACACACCACCAAAAAGGAACTTATGAATAAGTCTAAAGAGAGAGAGAGAGAAAAGAGCTCCTCTCTGTGTAGCGCAGTCGCCAGTCGCGTTCCTACATATTACACGCCATTCAACACACAGCCCGACAAATATTAATGTTTAATAGATAGATATATTAAATACACTGTAACAAAAAAAGCACGATCCTGAGGAGAAGATCATCAAACTTCAATTCACAGAGAGAGAGAGATCACTCATTTTTACCCTATTAATATAACTAAGACTGTTGTGTAAAAAAAAAGGATTAAAAGTTTTATTCCTAGCCTTCTTCTCCTCTTCATCATCTTCGTCATTTGTTTGGAGTCCTTACGTTTAATCCACGACGTAAGCAGCCCGCATCATATAATTACAGAGCGAGAGAAATAATAATACGACTCCAAATTGTTTATTAACAAATAAATAAAAAAGACAACAAAGGCTATACCATCACATCATCAAACCGTATAGACACCGAAAAAAAAATTGATCTACCGAAAAGACATCATCATCAGAAATCACAAAAAAGGCTTACACTCTCGTTACTACGTTAAATATATAGTACATAATTATTTACACATAAAAATAATAATAATACGATGACTGATACTGATGCAACATAGCTTAAGCAATGCTAGTTACCTTTTCTGTTGATTCACAAAATAAATTGATTATATTCAACAAGATTACCTACACACCAAAGTAACACCCACGCAAATATCTTTTTTTTTAAATACACACGAAAGTGGCTTCTGGACATTTCTTTTTGTTTCAGCGGACGAAAAATGAGTAAAATAAATTAATAGATTCTGTCAGCATTCGGGTTAAAAATTTATGTAATGCTTTTGTGTGATAAACGCAGAAAATTAAGAGGAAATTGCGTTTGTTTTCACCACGCGTAGTTTACTCGAGAGAGAGAAAATGGGCATTATCAAATGTCTCGTTCATGCTATACCACAAGAACACTGACTATGACGGGAAATGAGTAACTTTTTTGTTATCTGGCAAATAACGAAACAGGACAGTTTATAAAGAGACAGTCACTTGTGCTTATGTACTCGTTGTAATGTGCCCATCCATGAAAAAAATTAATAATCGCCAATTTTGGCAAACTGTGCACACATAACCAGCAATAGTAACTCGGCTATAAAATGTTACCATCATCATCATACATGTAGTAAAAATAAATCCCCACGCTACAAAATATTACCGGGTGAAATATAATTCTTGTAGAAAATACAGTGCGTTTGTGGTGGTGACAAGTTTGTTTATATAATTATTTTTTTGATGAGCAAGAAAATCTTCAAGGAAACAAATTAGGAATGATTTGCAACAAGCAGATGAAATATCAACAGCAATGTCAACCGTGTATGCAGTTGTTAACACTGCACACTTTTGAAACTCATAAAATATGTAGTTTATTAAATTAAGGTAGATATAAAAAAATCTTCTGATCAAAAGTCCTTCGCCCTCCTTCCCATGCAAATCGAGAAGGTTTTATAAAAAAAGGTAATTTAAAAAATATTTTTTATATTTCGCAAAGTTCATTCATGTCATATTCAGCATTTCTTTAATTTGTCATTATTATTATTATTACCTATTTGTCGTTTGCAATACACCCATGATTTATTTTCTCGTAATATTTTTTTTCTTTCCATTTGGCGTTTACTTACTTTTTCTTGCAAAAATACTTTCTACTTTCTCCGCTTTTTCTCACTGTATTTAATCCCTATTTAAGGACACTTTGACAATGTAAGCTCCTCCATGTCCCTTTAATAACGCTGTCAAGGTTCAAACATCATGATTTTGGGCGAATTTTGTTAGGAATAACGATATTGTATTAATGGTTGATAATATCTACTTTGTAGTTTAAAAAACGTACGTATTTCTTGCTTCGCAAATAAGCATAAGAATAGCACGATGGATTTTGAATGAAGAATCATAATAAAAAACAATTATTATAATAGCATTTACTGAAATTTTAATTTTTGGGATTGACTGACAACCTTGTTGTTACAGCGATGATGATTGATTATGTAAAAGAACGTGTAATCGTGTTGAATAACAATTAATGTTTGCTGTCCTTCCACCGTTACTTCTTCAAAATCACGGTGACATATGTATATTGATCTCATTAGTTCAAAAACATTTTTTTGCTTTTTTTCTTTTAAATATTTCAATTGTAGCGGTCAAGGACATTGATTCCACCACTCGAGTTCATTTTCCATTCTATTTGAGTTCGATTTCCATTTTATTTGATTTTAGCAGTAAAGAGACCATTGCGGAATGTGAGGGAAATCGAATGACCTTTGATGACCTTGTTCACAAGGCTCGCACCGTGCACACCTTGTTTTTGTTTTTAAAAGTTAGTTGTACACCCAACTCATCTGTGCTCCCTCACACGTACAACATTACATCATACTTTCATTTCGTTTCTTGAATTTAATTTCGTTCCAAATTCATTTTAAAACGACACAATTGTGGCGGGAATTTCGTAAAAGCATTTATACAGGGTTCTGTTGGATGATTGTGTATTTTATGTTTGCGTAACTTGGAATAGTATTTGTGAATTTTAACTGACTTTTATCTACAACGTATTTAAAAGATTTAAATAATTATCACTATCAAGAAAATTGAATTATTGTAACGATAAGCCATTCCAATCATAAAAATTAATGGCGATGTAAGTCCAGTAAATAGGAAACGTGAAATAATTAATTATATTAGACAAGTAATATAATCACTAGATTTATATACTGCACGGTGATTTATTTAAACGGTGCGGAAATACTATTTCGTGATTAATCGTAAACCCAGCGTAAATGATTACTTTTTGGAAATTACAACTTTTGTAGCGGCCGAATATTTTTAAATATAGGTAAAACTTTGCAATAGCTAATACTAATAATATCGAAAATACTAATATTATTTCGCTATCCTGAAAATCTCAATTTGATTCCTGATTGATAATGTAATTAGTACTTTAACAGTCTTTAACTGTTTGCTTTGAAAATCATGATGTAATACTTACTTGGTTGCTTGGAAACTTTCGTTATTTTCTTCTAATCTCTTAATAACATTATATACTTGCGTGAAAATATATAGCTTAAAAATTAATATGATTTATTTTTTAAATGAAGGAAACCGTTTTATTTTGATTGATACAGATAAAAATGCCTTTAAAGAATTAAGTTTTGATTTGGTCTCCCAAGGACCTCCCCCAGATATCTTTTAAAATGCATCGTGGGTCACATCACTTTGGGGTCTCCTATGACTCCTCATACTCCCGACGGGGTTAATCAAAAATCACACTTACATTTTTGCAATTTTTTTTGCTTACTAGTTTGTCATGTTGTGTTTTACACGAACGTTGATTGTTGCCGTGTAGAAATGCTTCCAAATGTGCTTTGGATAAAAGATATTCGTTTTTATTTTGTAGATATTGGGTCTAATTCATTTGTATAATGTGTGTATAATAGGGTATCACAACAACGAGGACAACATGATTGAAATAGTGCAGCAGTTTCGGGAGTTCAAGCCGTACTTGAAAAAACGGCTAGCATTTATACGGGAGTCTGGAAGAGCGTTAGAGCTTCAGGAGGAAGTTGATGACATTGAATTTTATTTAGAGGTCATGAAGGACATACTGGCAGATGAGTAAGCTTTTATCATTGTAAAATATCCATTGAAATATTAGCAAACAAAAGCAAGCCATTTTTTTTTATAAAACTGCTTTGGTTTTTTATTTTAGATCTCATGGGGTTGACCAACTCAGAAGTTTCATCGACAAGATCCATGAAATGATCCGAAAAAATCCACTGACTGAAGTATGAAGAGTTATTAATGAGTTTAAGATTTACAACTATTTTTGAATTGATCTGTTTAAAAATGCATAATTTGCTAAAAATTGGTGTATTGATTTTGATAGCTTCCCAATAAGCGACGTTCGTTAGATGCAAACGATGAATTTGGTGATAACGATCGACCCCGAAGTCCTTCACCTGAAACAAGAGGATCTGACTCGGCTGCGAATATTCCATTGATTCCCACACATGGTGCTCACCGTACTGTTGAAGTCAACTTTTCATCAAGAAACGGTAACGTGTAGTTTTTATTTATTTATGCAAATAAAATGAGTCTATAAAATAATATGGTAATTTGGTAATCATGCATTTGTAATTAATTATTTCTGAGTTTAATTATGTTGCTGTTCTTTGTTTAATAGATCATTCGAAGCATTCAAAAAATGAGGAGACCTACGATGAATGGGGGCGACCTAATTTGGAATTCACTCGACGGGATCCTTATAATAGTAAAGATGTGGATATGCGTGGAGGGTACTATAATAACAATCCTGGTGGTACTATAGGAAGAGGTCATCGACGTTGGAGTGAAGAAGGTGGTGGTGCAAATGATTACAATAGTGGTGCTCGTGGCTTAGGAAGAGGATTGACAGTTGGTAGAGGTGCAGCTCCAGTGCCCCAGCATCGGAGGGATGACTATCGCCAAGATCATGATATAAGAAACAATGGTAGAGGACGTGGTCGTTATAATGACAATGACTACGAGCGTCGGAGTGACCATTATTTAGATAGAAACCCATCACGTGATTCAAGCAAGGAGAGAGATCGGGACTTAAAACCGGACTGGCTTACTGGAGGACCTTCCAATGGTAATAACTTTGAGGACTGGCAACCTAAAAGAGAACCTAGAGATAATTGTTTCGGTAGTGATATGGACCGACGACCTAGAGAAGAAGGGTGGCGAAACTCGATGATTCACAGTGAAACTCGTGAACGTGATGAACAAATGCATAGTGCGCAACACATAGCAAAATTTTTTGAAAGGAGACCATCCACAGAGCCTCGAAGGGAAGAAAGACCTGCTGATGACTACATTTCAATGTTTGACCGACGGGTACGAAATGACAGACCGCATGATCCCGCACATGTGCGTCATGACATGAATAGTTCTCACCCTGAATATGGTCATGGACGGTATGGTGGTCAAGGGGACATGCATGGTCGGAATAGGAAAGATGATGAAAGACATGACGTAAGATCTCGCTTTGAGGGTGGACCTCAATACCCACCACCCAATACAGCACCTCCATTACTGAACCACATGACAAGTATTCCACCTCCACAAGCACCGCCAATGGCATATGGTATTCCACCTCCGCAATCGTCACCGCATTTTAATAATGCACCAGGATTGCTCGGTCCGCCACCGTCAGCATATCCTGGTGTCAATCCTCCTTTACTTCCGCTTCCGGTTCCCAATGCTCCACATGTTGGGATGGGTCTGGGAATGCCAAATGTACCACCCCCAAATGCCATGAACTTCCAACAGCCCCCGCCAAGTCCAAACTATCCACCCGAGATGCACCCGAATCCTCCTGGCTACCGCATGCCTCCTCCTCACTCTCAACCCAACAGGCCATCCCACCCTCCTCAACCAATGAGACCTCCCACCCCAAACCATCCACCGGAACATTATCCTGGAGTTCCCTCGTCGTCTCCTAATTACGCTAGTCCAGTAGAGCCTTCTGCAGATCAAATGCGGGAGATCACCATGATGAAAGCAAAACAATGCTTTGGTCGCGTTGTTAGTCGATCACCAAGTGGATCTTCAACACAAACTACTGCCGGACCCTCTAGTTCAGTTCCACCAGGACTCTCATCGCCTAATAATATTAGTCTCGCTGGGGATAATCAAAATAATAGTACACTTGACCCTCGTTTGAATCGCGGACGGCCTGTAAACCACCACACAGTACAAAGCCGACAGCAATCCCCTCCTGCAGCTCCTCCTCTGCCTCGCGCTAATAACACATCTACTAGACCTGACGCTGGCAATGTGCTAAGACCATCCGCGGATCCTAGAGCCAGAAGCAGAATAGAGCTAGAAAGAAAGAAACTTCAGGAAACCAAAGAGCGTTTGAGACAACAGGAAGGGAATAATAAATCTAACAATAACAAAGGCTCTAAAATTCAAGAACTTCGAAAACAGTTGGAGAAAGAAGGATTTCATAGATTAGGTCGTCCGGCTTCCAAGAAGCCAGTTGGTTCGTTTGAAGATGCAATAACCGCGACTGTTGAGGAAACAGACATATCAAATGCATCATCAAAGCCAGGGGAAACCCCCAGATCATCCTCATCCGGTCACTCAAAAGAAAAGGAGGCAGAGGGTGGCCGTCAATCGAGATCTCATGGTGATAAGACTGACAGAAGCGAAAGAGAAAAGAGTCCGAAGAAGAATAAAAGTGGAGAGAGAAACAAATCTAAGGAGAAGGCAAGCAATAAATCAGCCGAGAACGATGAGAAGAAAAAAGACAAAGAAAGCCCAAAGGAGAGGACATCTCCGCGTAAAAAGCAGGGGCAACTTGATAAAGATAAAGAAAAGGCAACGGAAAAGGGTCCAAAAGGAACCAAAACTGCGGGGACCACTGATTTGTCAGATGCCAAGGAGAAAATCTTTGATCCCACGAAACCTCCCTCCTTTAAAATACCTCGGAAACCAAAGCCTAAAGAACCCGAAGTACCTCCAATCGTTGATGATTCCTCATCATCTGAAGTCACAGAGAAAGATGTGTGTACTAGTCCTCCAGCATCCCCTGAGCCGGCACTTTCACAAGTGCCTGATGCGGAAAATCGTGTAGAAATTGTAGATGACCGTGAAGTGGTGAGTTTAATAAAAAAAATGCAGTTTGTTGATAAGCGAAATGTAAAATCATGCAATTTATCAACAATGTATACTATCTGTTTTATTTTGTTTTCAATTTTTTTTAGCCTGCCTGCTCCTCAACTAAACCAACAACGCAAGAGACCTCCAATTCTTCAACTGCAGACGTTAACCCTAATGCACTAGAATTCTTGAAGCAATTTTTAATGACATCCGCCGATCCAGATGACAGAGAGTTTATATTAGCCAATCCGGATAATTTAAAACAGTTTTTCTTCAAAATAAAATCAGAGATTAGTGCTGCTAAGGGAAAGCAAAATGAGGAAAATGCTACGACCCCTGCAACCGATGATAAAACTCAGCCTCCTGAGGAAGATGTACCAGAACGGGGCAGAAGTAAGGAAAAGAAAAGAAATACGAAGCGACGGTCTTCGCTCGAGAAGTTACACGATGCCTTGAAAGAAATGCGGTTTGATACAATGCTACCTCTTGGACCCCGTAGATGCACGGTAAAAGTTATTTCATTATTATCACATTATTATTAATATGCATCCAGTTGGAAGTTTTAAGAATTTTGTCATTTAAATTCACTCATTCTAATGAATTATTTAGAGAGGTGGGCAAGAAGAGGCGGCGGCGGCTGAAACAACGGAGACTGAATCTTCTACAACCCTGCCAGAGGACACACAACAGTCCAAAACACCAGAAACACCGGAGAAAAAAGACGAGGAAGGAGATAAAGTTACGCCAGTGAGGAAGCGAGGAAGACCTCCAAAGGAATCTCCCAAAGGCAAGAAAAATGCCGCAAAAGCATCTCAAGAGGAGGACGAGGAAGAATTCACAGTTGAGGCAGAGGAGGATGCTGAAAGTGTGGACGTTGTTCCAGAAGAAAAGGCTCCAGCCAAACGAGGAACAAAAAGGAAATTGAAGTCCGCTAAGGTCAATCCTAGGAAACGTACGAAGAAATCTGGTCCAATCACGAGGGCTCAAGCCGCTATGAAAAAGAAGGGTAAAGAAGTGTCCAAATTTCAACCTGACGAGACTGCAGATAAATCAGGGGTCACCACTAGAAAAAAGAAGAAGGCAAACAGCATGATACTGCGTCGTCTTACGAGAGGAAGAGTTTGTGCTAACGATACAGTAGTCAACAAAGGTCTATGCAAAATTAAGTTGGAAAGTGATTTCGCACCACCAGTCAAGATTGAGCCTACCGAGGTCGATCCATTTTTTAATGCCAGTTCCAGTGGTGTTGGTGTTGGCGTAAACAATGAGCTTGAAGATCAGCTTGCAAACATCATAAATGAAAACCTGGATAACGACTTTGTCGGCATTTTGGACAAGCAAACAGAGGACATGGATTTGGATGTGTTCAACATGGATTTAGACGGAGACGACAACGGAGGCGAGATTTGTGTAAAAGACGAAATGGAAATTAGTTTTACGAACCCGCCATCCGCTGATATGTCATTTGAAGGTATGTTGAATGGGTCTCCACCAATTACTCCCAAAAGATCCGCTAAAGCAAAGGCAACTATAGTTGAATCTTCAACCTCGTCCAATAAAGAAGTCGCTGCTGACACCAACGCATCAAACATCTTCATGGTGGTAGACAATGACGTTCGACCCCAGTCTGATTCCATTAATACAACTACGCTTTCAATGCAAACAACTGTTGTGGATAATAAAACCACCATCATTGATGACGTGAGCACACCTGTCTCGCAAAATAAGGAAGATGTCGGAAGTGTAGCTAGTATCGCTAAATTTTCTCAGTCAAACGAAGATAGTGATGTCGCAAGTGCAACAAAAGAAAGTAGCAGCAAGGATATCCCTTCCGAAAAAGCGAATGACAACGCGAAAACTATATCAAACAGCGAAGACGACTCGTGTAGTCTTCCTTCTACGTCATCCTCATCTTCAATTGTTCCACCGGTCAAGTCAGACGCTAATGATGATCTCAGGATCAAATCTGAACTCATGGATTCTAGTAGTGACTTTCCAGACATGGATGATTTGCGTAAGGACGTTTTTAGCAATAAGTGTGATAAGTGTAACTTTTCGGGCAAAAAAATAGTGGCCCACTATGTGAACAAACATTATCCCTGCAATATTCCTCAGGCGCGGTTAATGCCTGAGACTTTTAATGGTTTAATTGAGTTGAACACTTCGGAAAGTCCTCAGCTACTTGAAATTGTACTTGACGAAAGCCAAACGCCGATTTGGCCTTGCCTTTATTGTGACGACAGGTACAATTGCATAGTTGACTTTTACGACCATTTGACTAGTCATACGGGTGAATTTAGATATGAGTGCGGCGAATGTGGAACGTCCTATCCATACAATAAGTCTTTAGTTAACCACGTCAAAAGTCACAAGGGGGTCTCCAAAAACTGCATCAGATTTACTTTTGAGTCAGTCATTCAAAAGGCGTCAAGAGAACTGTCAGGATTTTTGTGTAACGACTGTTTCTATTTTCAGCTCCGATTCGAAAGTATTATTCGTCATAAGTCATATTGAGCAAACTGGACACTCCAGTTTAGACGTTAAAAGTGTTCGACTTATCCGTCCGTCCACCAATACTAGTGCAGAGTCTACTGCTGACAATGCAAAAAGCGCAGCTGCAAAAGTGCCTAATCTACCATCAGAATTAGCAGCAACAAAGGAAAAGGTGGATGAGCAATGGGAAATAAAGCCTATGGATGTCGCTGAGGAGAGTCCAACAAAACCTACGATAATTAGTCAAATAATAAAACGAGAGCCAATCAATGAGAAAGAGAGAGCGTGCGTCTTTTTTGGAACAAATGCCGATTTTGTTCCCCCGAGAATGCCACCTTTAGACTGTCAAGTGAGCGTTACACGTGTATTTGATGACTCCTTTCTGGAGGAACTTTCAAAAAAGTTTGAGATGACGGAAGAAGAAGATGAAAATGAAACGAAAAAGAGAAAGCGAAGCGAGGAGAATGAAATCAAACCGGATTCAAATCAAGAAAAGAAAAAAACCGTCAAGCTTAGAACAACGACCTCGCGGCGACGAACCAATTTGGAATGGGATGCAGAGAGTGATGAAAGCTTGGTTGAAGAGCCAAACAACTTTTTGCTGTCCAGTGATGATGATGACTTGGAATCCGAATTGCCAGACTACTCTGTCGACGGCATTGAACGAAAAAAGATGAAACAAATCAAAGACGTATCTGGAGCCAGTGATTTAAATACACCAGAGCTGGCTAATCTAAAGAATAACGAGCACTTCATAAGAACAAAACACTTGAGAAAAATTGAAAGTTGGGATAAAAAATATTACAGTAAGCATGACCTGGTAAACATCCGTCGTCCTGGAGATTTGTATTGTCCAACAACCACCATTTTTGGATATGTTAATACTGGCTCGCCCAAGGGGGTCACAAATAAATTAAGGGACCAGAGGGAAGTTGACAAGCTGTGCCCTTTGTATGGGGCACGTATCATGTCCGTCAAGTGTATCCCTAAACTTAAAGAAATGATTAATGACACAAAGTTATTACATTTATTTAAGTGCATGTCATCAGTGTGCTCTTACACGACAGATGAAAAAGCCGACTTTCTCGATCATCTAAATATGAATCACTTTACCAACACAATACTGACTTGCGAACAGTCATGCTCCAGGTTTCTTCCGGTGAGAGATATCGTATTGATGAAGGTAAAAGACTCACTTATTAACAATATTTCCTTGACACAGTTGTATTTCAAATTTGGAATTTATATATTAATTATAAAACGATTACTCTTTTTGAAGGATTCTGATTGTTGTTCATACTGCTCAGCTCGGTTCAGCGTAGCGAAAGATTTAGTTGATCACATCGTCTACCAACACGCAAAAAGTCTTTATCAATGCAACAAATGTTTTTATCGTTCTTATTATAAACGTTACGTTGAGAAACATGGTGTAAGTAGCACTTCCATTTTAATTTTCACAAGTTAGTGCATCAAGTTTGCCCGACTTATTATCAAAGTTCAATCATTGCAATTTCAACTTTTGTCCTTTTTCTTAGCTCGAGGTGCATCGTAAAGAGGAAGATGTGGCAGTCTTGAAGTGTCCTGAAACTGATAATACTAAAATACAGTCAGAAGAAGCTACGTTGTTTCAAATATTTGTCTACAAATGCAATGTCGGTAAGGTCACAATCCTCAAAGTCACACAATTACAAGTTCTTTTACAAATCAAAAGGCAGCATTAGTTAGTTACTTTACAACTGGAAGAGGAAATATTTCATTATTTTTTTTTGTATTTCAGTCAATCCAGCTTGCGACAAGTCAAAACGTTATGTGTTCCGGGAAGATTTTATTGCCCATCTCACAAAGTGTGCACCAGTTGAT
>JAITYZ010002648.1:0-22406 GCA_027744595.1 Paronellides praefectus
ATAGAATATATGCATCATAACATGGTTTAAATACATGGAAAATTAGAGGTCGATTGCTTCAACCGTTTAAAAGTTATACGCGACCAAAGACTTCCGGAAACTTTAGAAACACCCTTCGTACATACCTTCATTCCAGATCAATCTAAAGGGTAATTAGCAAATTGAATAGGAAAGGATAGAGGAGTAGTGGCATGAATCGGAAGGATGTATGTCATGAGTTATGACTATGACTTATAACTTATTATGAGCGACATAAAAAATTAAGATAGAAATGAAAATCACGTGTTTTAAATGGACAACACAAAGGTTCGTATTTTTATTCAAAGAAAATGAGGTTCATCATCGCATTTAGGTATACATACTTATTAGTATATATTGATGCACAACATAATAATATTACACATCGTAATTATAACATTGTAATAGCAATATTAATAATTATCATCTTACAATGATAAGAACAATATTATAAATAATCAAATTCTTATCAAACTTGAAAAAACTATTTATACTTTTTTACAATTAACATAATATGAATCCATGTGGATGTGGATGTAAATACATACCTACATATTATTCATATATGCTGTGGTAAACATATTCTGACGTATACGTATAATTGCCAGTGGAAAATTTGCCACTACTAACCCCGTGAATACTTATATATATTAATAATAGTTCCTAAGTTTAATAGAAAGAGTGTTTTAATTACTATTTACATTTGTATATTGCTCATACACGCGGCATATAATTTACCCACATGAAAACCATTTCTCCGTAGCCAAACATTTCTGCAATCTTCTATGCATTCGGAAATTGAAAGATGACACATCATGTATTATAAGATTTGTATACCTATTTTTGATAATCTATATTTACGCATCTAATAGTTGTATTATGTAGTGAAAATTATAATGTTTAACGCAGTACAATAATAATGGTAATACAAATACAAATAATATTATATTAACTTGCAAACTTGCATTTTTAAGTTTTTTCACTTTATATTTTTTTACAGATTACAAACTAATGGGTATTTGATTTCTAAAACTCGGACACGAGAAATGTGTCTTAAAAATGTGCAACCGGCAAATGCATGAATTTATGCATGAAACTTTTTCTATTTTAGCCCTACACTTCCTTAAACAATTATGAATACCATCTAATTTTAAATCAATTTTTGTACCACTTTTTGCTCTTTTTGGATGTCAATCCAATTTACACACACACTCTCACTGCACTTGCAAAAAAAAGTTTTATCTTTACTTACGTTTACTTGCAGGGCCTAACCCTCAACCATATAGGCTAAAACATTACGTCGATTTTCTATTACTATTGGTTGCTTTATTGATACCTTTTAAACAACAACTTTTTAAAGAGTCGAAACGGTAATTAACACGAAAAGTGTTAATAAAAATTTCCCTTCAGTCTGGTAAACCCTCTGCCTACTCTTTCATAAAGTTGAATACTTTGTATGATCTGAGGCAAAATAACAAAAAATATTCACAGATGAATTTTCGAAATTGGGATCACAAATTTTAATAAGATTTAAGTTTTCGGTATGTTTGGTTTTGTACATTAAGTTAATATACTTGCAGAATTGCTCTAATTTGAAGCTCTGAACCTCAACGAACGACCAATAAATTAGATATTATACTAATACCACCAAGTTCATCAATTTATCTGTGAAAATTTTGCCTTCAGACGGAGAAGATAGACTTGTGTAGGGAAACCAAATCACTGATTCATAATATTTATGATGACAACATACACAAAAACACACATTGTCAACCAATCACTCTTATTTCATAGACGTTTTATTTGAATGTGAAAGCATGGAACAGTGTGAAATGATAAGAAACTTGTTTATATAAGGTTTAATACTTACGTAAATACATCTTTGCATTTATTGCGGACATGAAAATAATCATTTTTCGTGCAAATTTTTAACGTCACATAAAACTACGAGTATCGCGTCACGTTTTCCAAAGTAGTGAAAATTTCCAAGACGTCATGGGTAGTAGACATATGTTATCTAACCTGCTTTATCCACTTTAGGATTTTTAAACCCTATTTTTCATTTATTCTAGATTTTTCCATGATATAATATAATCATGGTTCAACTTAAGAATAATATGGTTATATGACTTTTACCTGATAGGAGTAGATTCACCTGAGAATTTTATTTTGAAAAGAGGCTGAGCTAACTTCGTCGTCAAACTAAATTATGAGGCATTGAGACATTAAAGCAATAATGAAATGAATAATGAAATGCAGTCGACAATCTTCTTTTCATGCTAGTCCCAGAATATTGGAAATCATGAATCCTCTGAATGCAATTAAATGCCATAAATTCTGCACGTAAAAAACCATTGTGTTTACGATGGTACTTTCCTGCTACATATAAGAACTTCATTTTTCTTGTTTACGGTTGTATTTATGCTCAAACCATATATATATATATATTAGGTATGTGTGAAGTGTGAGAGTGCTTGCATGAACTTGATGATTTAATGTTAAAAAAATATATTTTGTTTAATGATGTGCACTTTTTGTTTTCATGTGAGTTTAAAATTTATAAAAATTTGTTAAGAACCTCGCCTCAGATTAGATAAAATTGGCTTTGAAAACTTAAACACTTCACAAAAATCAGCATGGCGAACTATTAAACAGTAGTAATTACAAACAAGTTATTTTATCAAAGAAAAATTGAGGTGGTCTATATTTAAACAGGAAAGTCCCATTCCAGCCAAGTGTACAACCAAATATGATACAGCAAGTAAACGATACCAAGTATTTTGATTTTGAAAACCTTTCCCAAAATCCTTCTTGTAGCCTATATTAAACCACATTGTTATAACAACATCACGTTTTACCGTAATGCAAATATTCAAGCTAATTTTATTATGTCTATAAATTTTAGACGAAAACATCCTGCGAAACGTGCAATCAAATGTATCCGAGGACAAAGTGAATTGGGTGTGGTTGTAGAAAGGATATATATACAATTTGTACAGTTTACATTGCATTGATAAGCATTGAAGTATTATCCTTACTTTTATATTTGTTCCGTGTTCTAATTCATTTTAAACAGGCTTGGAAACAAGTGAGGTTCGTCAGCGTTATTATTATGTACAATTGGGTATGTTAATGTAAGTTAAAACCAAATTGACGTTGTTCGAGTTACGTTAAATGTTCAAAATCATTTTCTCTCTTCCTCCTTAAAAATCTTCTGCTGACACGTTTTTTTTTTGCATTTCTTCCTTGCATTTCTACGCTACCAGTGAAAGTCCTCTGCACAAGTCCAAACTCTGCACTAAAGCAACCCAGATCGAGAAATACAATTTAAACTCAAATTTCCCCTTTTAAATTCAGTTTTCTCACTATCTATCTCATTGAATTACAGTTTTCGTTTGGTTATTATTTTCGCTGAGAGCACTGCTCTCTCGGAATAGGAGTCAAACTTTATTGGGTGCTACTCGCTTAATAAATATCTACGGGTCAGTTAGAAAATGTAAGGAGTTGCATGGAATTTTTAAAAAGTTTTTTTGTTTTATTTTTTTCTAGAAAATCTAAGGAATAACTTCAGAGTGCACAATTAATACTGAAATCCTAATGAACCTTTAAATAAAGCAACTAAACCATAAAACTGCAGTTTTAGTTTTATTTGGTTTTATTTTCATGATAAAATGATTTAAATTTTCTGGTTAAAAATTTTCGGAACTCAGTGAATTGTAAAAAATCTTGACTGAAACATTCTTTTTTAAATGTTCCTTTAAAAATTCAAGAAAAGTAGACAAGTAAAAATTTCAAAATATTGATTATTTCAACAATACGAAAAAATGTATTTTAAATCATAAAACCATACATTTGACAAATGTCAATTGTTCGAAATATAGTCTTGCCTGAGATATAAACAGATAAAATATCTAGTCTAAGGCCAGTGAACGATATTCTAAATGTGACTTATTGGACAATACATGACGCAGTGTAAAAGCTGGAACTATAGCAGCTTCAAAATCTTGACGCATTCTCCCATCATGCATAATTGTTTTTAGTATGTAATTTTAAAAATTGGTTTCAATGAAAACTTGTCATTAAAATCCTTCAGTATATTATTATTGCTAATTGCCGGCCGTGGATTTAGGGGAAAATGGGACCCTAGTCCACTTTAACTATTTATCCCAACCAACATTTCTGAGTCTGGTCATGAAAAATTATCACTGATAATTAATTATTCCCAATAAATTTTCACTTGTTGCACATTGCGTACTTAATTTACACGCATCAAGAACGCATTTAATATATTGCGTTGATACTGTGTTTTACATGCTTTCCAGTGAAAAAATCTAAAAAAAAAATCAGCTCTTTAAGCAAACATGGGTCCGTTATCCCTAATTTTGTTTGTCAAAACATTTATATAGCTTTCAATTGTTTCAGTTAACGATTAAATAGTTAGTTACAAATACAAGATACTCTTAGTTCTGTACAATTTGTAATGACAAAATGTGTTTGAGTTGATTTAAACTGTCAAGAAATATATGCTATGCCAACTGCTACTATTAAATAGTAATAGTAAATAGTGGCTGCTAGTAAATAATTGTATATGAGAATTGTAAAAGGGAATTGTATATGAGAGCGAGTCTTATTTCTACAAAGTTTTTTTTTAAATTTTCCTTTAAAGTTCAGAGACACCTATTTATAACTTATTTTAGCAATAATATACTGCATAAGTCTGCGGGCTCTTCTGAAGATCGTAGACCTTGATAAAGTCCGAATAGCTTTTGATGATGTATCCATCTTTGGCAATTCAAATTGACGTGAAAGCATCAGCTCAATGTACGTAAGGGAAAGGTCGGAGATTTTGCAGCAATTTGCAATTTGCAGAAGAGGATTCGCCAACTCGTTTGTAGTAGCCTACTCCGCTCCTACTCAAACGAGCAGCAACTCGCAAAAACACTCTTATCAAATCTCTATTATATTCGACAGCACTTACACTCTGCTATTTAAAAAATATTGGTGCATATTTTACTTTCTAACAATCTCTTTGAATATTATCTTGTCAAGTCTCACTGTAATATATACGTTTATAATTGTACATGGATTTTGTTTTTTGACAAGGATAATAATATACCTAAATACTATATTCTTCTTTGCATTGTCACAACTATTTATGTAGCACTTCAACCTTTATTTTGCCACATTTTGTAACAGTCAGGATTGTTTGTCCGCAATAAAAACAGTAATAATAATATTACTATTACAAATATTAAGAATAACTCACATAAGGTACACATTCTTAACATTGTCCGTCTACCAAGCATATATTGATCTTAAAATATCTAAAGCAATTCAAACTGCGAGGAAATGCATGCCAATTTCGTTGCAAAATATATCAGTCAAGGAAAAAAGGATTATTAAAGAATGACTTATGAGTTAATCCATGGAAATTAGTTAATTTAATTCTAATTCCCACCTGAAAAAAATCAGCTGTACTTGACTATATTTTCATAATAAAATGTTTAAATCATCCACAGGACAATGTGATTCGTAAAAGACATTTCATTTTAATTATCCTGACATTGTTTCTATTTTTTAGACACATTTAAAAAAAAAAATGAAATAGAGATTATTGTAATTGTTATTTTCATGATGTTGCGTAGTAGCGCGTTAAAAAAGGACTTTTAACAAAGCCCAAAGCTTTTAAGTAAGTAGCAAATTTACTTGCAACGAAATCATTTTTACTCACTGTAACAATTATGTGAAAAGTATTTAAATAATGGAGCACTGACAAGAGTCACTAAAAGTTTGTGCTATAAATTTCAAATAAATATTTAATCAAATGAAGAAATGTATCGTCACCATTCCCAAGATAATCCGCTAAATTCTGCACCAGCTCGGATGACACCAAATAAGCTGCTAACGCTTTGTACAATGTACACAAAATTTTACTAAATGCTGAAAATGCCATATTTTAATAACATTACGCTCATTAGTTAATACACTTTCTAACCAACTTTATGACTACACGCACTCAACTGCATTATAGAATATGGTGATTATTGTAAACAATTATGGCGCTTTTTAGCGTTATCATTATGGGTACAGCGTCAATTCATATGGTTAGTACTTTAAAAAGTGTAGCTCATTAGCCACAGATTAGTTATAAACTCATAAATTTGACTAGTCAATTTTATATATTTTCATGGCCAATCTACAATTTCTATACAAACACCTGTACAATCCTTTGCATCGCTTTTTAAAACAATTAAATAGCTTTGTAACACAGATTTCAAAATCCATTGAATGTAATTATACTAGTAATTATAGAGGAGTAGAAAATTAAATTTAAACTGCAGTTTAAATAATCACAACTTTTGGATGCCCCACTACTACAAACACAACTTCCCACAATGAAGCGGCTGCTATCCCACTTTACCCGAATAAATTATAATTGTTTTTGTTACTACTTCTGCCATGATGACTTTTTGAAGCCTCAATTAATAACAAGCAGACGCGTACCTACGGTTACCACCATCGTCTATACTATTTCTATTTACAGGACTATTTCTAAGGGATTAAGTTGATCCTCATATGCACGGCAAAATTGACAAATGCAAAGTCTTGAAGAAAGTAATTGCCAATGCAGATACATTTTGTGTTCAATGATACTTACTTGCTCAAACACTTAATGACACGAAAATATGCATGATAAAATTTATGATGTACAGCAGAGTGGATCTGTGCAACCCAAAACTATAGAAACTCATACTTACCCACTGGGGAGTGTAACATTAAAAAATCCCAAAGAATTATTCCTGAGTTAATCAGTGGATTACTTATTTCATTTTAATGCACAACCGTGAAAATGCAGCTTTATTAAATTGATTAAATTTTCATAATAAAAAGTTTTGAATCGTATTCGAAACGCTGTGATTTGTAAAGGCTAGTTAGTTTTAATTATGCTAACAGTTTTGTTTAAAACACCTTTCTAAAACCAATAAAAAGTAGTGGAGATTAACACTTTTAATTGATTATTTTCTTGATAATGTGTAGTAGCAAGTTACCTAAACTATCCGTAAGTAGTAAGTTTTATTTTAAACGACATAACTTTTTACTCCCTATAACAATTATGCGAGAAGTGTTTAAATAGTGCAGCAGTTTCCTTCCAAGCACTGCCAAGAGTCAGTAAAAATGTGTGCTATGAATTTCAAAAAAAAATTGAATCAATTGAAGAAACGTATCGTCACCGTTCACAAGATAATCTGTTAAATTCTGCACCAGCTCTGATGAGACCAAATAAGCTGCTATCGCTTTGTATAATGTACACAAAATTTTATTAAATGCCGAAAAGGCCATATTTTAATAACATTACACTCATTAATTAATACACCTAGACTAACTGCAGTAAACTACAAGGAGGTAATGATCATCAAAAATAATTAAATAAACGACCGCGCTTTTTAGCGACATGAATAATATAACTATAGCGTCAACTCAAATGGGTTAATACTTTAAACGTTGTATCTCATTGCTCAAACTACATGTCTGTGTGCTAGATTTGCTACTTGATAACAAGCATCACACATGGTATGAGTATCTGGAGAAGCACTTTGCGAAAATGAATATATAAGGTATGCTTGTATTGTATGTCAATATTTCTTTTAAATTGTGATTAAAAACTTCCTAATATTTTGTATTGTTACTTATTTGAAACTTTGCTATATAATTTTTTTCGCATTAGAGAAATGGTTGATGGAATTTATTAAAACGGTTTGAATTTTTAAAACTTTTAGCCCTACTTTTAGAAAAAGATTGGATCCTTTATTTGAAGTGGTTTCGAAAATGTAGCTGAGTGTAAATGGTGTAAATATGCCTTTTACTAATTCTCCTTCTATAAATTTCTCATGCACAGAAATGTTCATTACAAACTGTGATGTACGAGTCGTTGTTAATTTTGTGAAAGCAGGTGTGTCCAAGTGGTCTTGACACGGGAAAACTCTGTGTTTGAAAAATTATCGTCTTCAAACCAAAATAGATTAGTAACCCTGTAATGACCTTTGTTACCATCGAGAAAAACATACTCGGTACATACCGTAAAACCTCTACAATAAGCAGCTGCTAAACCTTGAAACTTGCATGTGAAATAGACTGCTATCTTTAGAGGACTGCTATCTTTCGAGGGATGCTAAAGTACCAAAACCGGGCACTTCAATTGTTTTGAAGTTTTATTTTTTTGTTTTTTCATAGGCTTGGTACATAGAATGGTGTATTTACAAAATAATGTACATTACACAAAAGAAATGTTAATCGTCATCGTCAAATAGTACTATTTCGTTTCCATCTACTTGATCCAAGTCCTATTCCTTAATTTGAGCCATGCAATGTTGTTTGGTTTGGCCAGGAATGCAGAAAAATATATTACGGGGGCTGCTATCTTTAAAGGGCTGCTAAAAATATCGTCATGTACTACCATTTCGTTTTGATCTACTTGATCAATGTCCTCTTCCTTAATTTGAACCATACAATGTTGTTGGTTTGGCCAGGAATGCAGAAAAATATATTACGGGGGCTGCTATCTTTAAAGGGCTGCTAAAAATTGAAATATCCCGCCTGTAGGGACTGCTATCTTTAGAGGAATGCTATCTTTAGAGGGCTGCTTATTCTAGAGGTTTTACGGTATTTTTACACAGTTTTTACACTATTTTTTTGTATACAAACTAAACATTTGAAATATGACCTATTTCTGATGACTCTTCAATAAAAGTATACATGCCTTCGATTATTAAACCAAGTAGTAAAGCTTGTTAATTTTTTTAAACACTATAATACGACCAAGTTACTCTGGTTGACAACAGTGCTACAGTGTGACGTGTGGATGATATTCTGTTGTTAAAATTATTCTAATGTTTAATGCTATTTTTTAAAAACTAGATAATAATAACAAAGTACTAAATCCCCACTTATTTGCTTATACTAACTGTACTTACACTACATACATTAATAAACCAATTTTCCCCCTTAACTTATGTTCCTCTTGCAGCTATAACTCTTCACAGGTGACAGGGTTGATTAGAAATTGCCTTGACTAGTGTTATAGCAGCATCCGCATCTACTGGTTCAAAAACACTTATTTAGTGCTCTTGTCCCTCACTGCTTCATTGGACTTTGCAAACTTTTCTGCGTTCTTCAAAAATTAAAATTATTAGTTCAGTTACAAAAATTAACTTGAGTTCAATGGAAAATAACTGTAATAATTTACGTATATAAGATTCTATCTATATAAATGCATTTTTGTCTAGTAATTTGTAAATCATTTATAATACAATGGAGCATCTATTTAATTTTTAAAACTTTGTGAAAACGCGATTTTTAAATTAAATTTAAAAAAACATATTCATAGAGAACGTTCTTAATTTTCTTTAACTTTCATGAAGCATACATAAAAAATGAGAATCCCTTAAACACCACAGCTTTTTTCATTCGGTTGTAATTAGAACTAAATTGTTTAAGCTACGCGAAAATCATATAATTTTCTAAATATACGTTCCATGATTATGTACATTTGTAAAACTATTCAATTTCCAGTAATAAAACTTATAATTCGCAAAAATTATTGTAAAAAGGATTTATTGCAATAAAGCATGCGACGAAGACATACATGCCAGAGAGACGGCGCAACTTGCGAATCGCGATATCCTGTTGAGGAAGTTGCTTGCTGTGCCAATGAAATGCAGCTACAATGTCGTCTCCTGAATGGATAAAAAATATATAGATTGAAATTATAGTGCAGCTATGTTAAAAATAATAAAAATAATAAAATCAATAAAAGTTACCTTATGATATTATTAATTTCCTTTCTCCTCTCCTTTTATTGCCCTAGACACAACTTGAAAGTGAGCAAACCTAAGGATAAACAAATTATAAGCCAAATATCAATAATTTTGGATATAAATATTTTCTTTAATTTTAAACCTCATTTTTCCAAGTAATTCGCCTTAGAGCAAAAACAGATAATTTGCAATTATTACACATCATAATAGTAACTTTAAATTCTCAAATCTTCTCGAAAAATTGCAGATTCTGGGTTACTATAGTTTCTTTAATTTTGAACTGATCATATTTCAGTTGTGATTATAGCAATTTTTTTTTTTAAATAAAACCCTTTGGGGCTCCTGCGCTATAACGGTAAACAGCTATAATATTATCTTATTCATCATTGTATAATATGGAGAATATTTCATTTTCTTCTGTAGACCATCTTTTGCATTTCCAATCTGGCTTTTACCTGAAGAAAACTTTTCTTTGAAAAATAAATTATTTTACCGTTCAATTTATTTTAGAATTTTTTAAACAATTATTCTCTAGTAAGAACCCAGATGAAAAAAATGATGATCTACTTAACCCAGATAATTAAATTCTCCGTCTAATGCTAAATGAATCAGGTTTTCATACGTTACCGCTTTTGCACAGGGGAACCAAAGGGATTTATTCGACTAATGTGGTCACTTACAAATTCTTGCAACATAACTTGTTTATTCTAAAACTGTTACAAGACTCTTCTTCTGAAAATTTGGTGATAAGGCGATTTACCTTCAGCGATTGTATTAATATAAATTATGCCTTGTATTAAATAATATATATTGCGTTACCCCGGTCACCACTGGCTTAATTCTTTTGAAGTTGAATTGATGAAGAAATGGATATTTCTGCGTCACCCCTACCCAGAAAATTCGATTTTTCCTTTCCGTGGCGCTTGAGTTTATTCTAGTCGAACTTAAAACGTTGAAAGTGAAGAAGAAAAGCCGAATAAAAAGGAAATGAGGAACGTTTCTTCTCGATGCTTACAAATCAAGATCTCCAGAGTGAATGCCACTGCTTCTGCTCCTGCTTTCTCTTTTATTGTGCACACTTTCACGCTAAGTTCAAATCTCCCCTTTCTTTTCAGCGACACATTTGCTAACGCTATGCATACCTGTACATTTATTTGGCGTCCATTTTCTATCGTGAGCATGTATTAAACTTTTACTGACGACTCGTGTGCGTGCATCACATTCGCATATGTATCTGATGAATTGAAGAATATTGTAATCAGTCCCTGTGTTCAGTAAAATATGTAGGTGTATGTAATATGTAGTTGGATGTAGGCAAACCAATAAACTACTGAGCAAAAAACGGCTGCTTGTATGTATCCATGCATCAAAGTATACTGGAACCTTCAAATGCATGATTAATAATGTTTTTTATTGAAATTTTATTTTAACTGTAAAAGTTAAAGTTTGAGTACAAATTGAACCCTACTGTTCATTTTAAAAAAATCCCATTTGAAGGTTTTATTTGTCGAAAAGGATGGTACTCAAAACATACAAAATTTAAAGTTGAAGTGAAAATTAAATAGTGTTTTGATTCCGTATGCATTTTTATTATTGTCTTTGTTGAGGAAGAAATTTAGGTATGTATTTCTCTGATTCACCAACAACAAACATATTCATGATGTTTGTTGTTGGTTAATGTAACGTGACCTTGTCAACTTTTCTTACAGAAAAAGTCTTTGAGTATTTTTTTGTTTTAATCGCCATTACGTTGTAATTATCTTTCTACAATATCATAAGAATTATAATACGGAAGGACATTCCAAACCAATAATGTTTTTAACTGCAGTTAATTTGTGGATATGTCACATGCATACTTTCTTACGTTCCACCAGACTCTTTTAGTCACATTCTGCCCACCCCTCTATTCCAATTAATTAGTTGTCCTGATATTACATGACTGTTTATACTGACATACTTCAACGTTTTTCTATTACCCTGCAAAATGGTAGGAATGAAAAGTGTACGGTAAGTCATGTAATTGAAGAAATGTGTTTTGTGCAATTCGAGAAGATTTTAATTGGTGGAATTGTAATAGGGTTGCAAACATTGCTCAGTTTTCAGCTAATAATTTGGGAAAGTAACCCTTTTTTCGTAATCTCCATATTCAGATAAACCCCGGGTATTACACTTCTTGTTTTTGTATTCTTTCAGAGTTACCAACTGAATCAATTACATACATTCGTTTTCTTGTTGATCTCGCAATCCCAGCTTTTACCAACCAACTATGCATAACAATGAAAGATAATCCACATGTATAAAAATGAAACATAATATTTTGTTGGACGTGGAACTGGGAAATACAACCTGCATTACATTTTTGAAAGTGGAGATTATTGAAAACATACATATATAGGTAGGTAGGTAGGTTTACTCTCCAGTCACATGTAAATGTTATGAATATCCGTCCCACATTTTTTTCTCAAGAAAGCAAAACAAAATTGAAAGATGAGAGGAAACAACTACGTACGCATCTCAAATGAACCCAATTAGTAGGTTGAATTGTCAGGTGAGTAACGTCATCATAATCATGTGATCAACATGAAAAGGTTATCTAATATTATTTGTCATTGCTGTTCTTTCCTCACAGCTCACGTACGATTGAGCTTTCTCAAGAATGATGTAGAATGCTGCAATAGTAATAAATGTAGAATGTATTTTGCCAGACGTCATATTATTTGGCCTTACGTATATTACGATTGACATATTGGATCATATTATCATGTTCAGGTAACATTGTATAAAATATTCAGAAATCAGGCATCATGTACATCGTGTATTTGATCAT
Organism: Paronellides praefectus; assembly: GCA_027744595.1. Lineage (NCBI taxonomy): Eukaryota > Metazoa > Arthropoda > Collembola > Entomobryomorpha > Paronellidae > Paronellides > Paronellides praefectus. The sequence goes on from JAITYZ010002648.1 coordinate 12,661, forward strand.
CATTAATATATCACATTCACATGATTTTATAATGTCTTCAGGATTATTATGACGATTTGGTTTGTATTCATTTCATTTTCAGTCATTGACGTAAACGTCGGGATTATTTTCATCTTAAGTTTCACATGAACTAAAGAATTGAATCATTTCGTAAATGGGGAATATTGAGACCCACCTTGTAAACCTAACGCAAACAAACAAGGTGACATGATATTGAAATATATGTATGTTTCCTAAACAAAAATTTTCTTGAAGAAATAAGCAGCATAGACACATGTAATTTTTTATTCGCTTTTACATTTTCATTTATTATGATGAACTAAAGTGTATGATTGTAATTGCATAGTAATTGTAAACTCTTTTTATTAATTAATAAGTACAATTTTTGTACTGGTAATTTTTTTTATAGAGTACTACAACATAATATATGGAGAAAGTATTGAAATCGTTTGTGAATTACCGACATATATTGAAACTGTTCTACGCAATGGCATTTTCGTGCGTATTCATTTCATTTTACCCTTATACTGTAATTTTATAATGAAGCTGCCTGTTTCCATATCAAATGTAATCAAAACACACCAAGTCTTTTTATCAATTATAAGCTTTGTATAGTTTCCTGTGAAAGTTTGCTTGTGGGTCGAGAGAAATATAATGATGCGGCCTTTGTAAGATTTATGTTTATGTCGAATGTCAGTCCGTTAGGCCATTTAATGCTTTTCCATCTTGGATTGTAAAACGTTGTTATATAAACGTTGTATTAAAACTGTTTTGTTATATCTGATTACATGATAATATTTTAATAAAGCATACTATTATATAATACAAGACAGCTAGGTATCATGTTGAATGTTGAATGGTAGATGAATTGATGAAAAAATATTGCAGAGTAGCTGACAAGACATGAGTCATGTCATTATGAATGCAAAAGAAAATGGAAACATGATACATATCATATGATGAATCATCATTGATGATGATAAATATTAACAACAAGTTCAATTTAGCAAATAATTATTAATGCGTAAAATAAAGATGTGTAAATACAAGACACAACGTACAACACTCGATGTGTGCACAAAATTTATTTATACGGATGAAAACAAGTAGGTAAATGCAAAAATTGCGTTTTTGCATTAGAACAAATGATGAACTCACTGGAATACAGTGTAGTGATTAGTGCTTACAAAAGATTGGCAATTAAGCTGTCGGATTCATTGTCATTATTAAATTGGTGGTAATTTTTACGTACTATTGATTTTTTTACTACAATTATATACCGTGATATAATGATACTTCGATTACGTTGAATTTGCTTTGGATGGAATGGATTAGCAGCAAACAAGATGAAACCTTTGATCTTTGATGAGTAAGTATAAAATCGTAAAACTAAACTATGCGCCAAGTGTATTTTTTTTTAAAAAAAGGAAACAAAATCAAAAGCCGAATGGAATGCATTTCTATTATCATTGTTCATCTTGTAAGTTCACACACCTCATTTCAAGGTATTGGTAGACGTAAAAATGGATACTAATGAGAGTAAGTAGACAACTTTTATTCTATATGTTTGATAATGATTTTAAAATCTCGAGCATACATCATAAATCGCAAAAGAAAGTTCCAAAATCAACACAGGCGAATGGACATTTTAATATATTTTATTTCATGTATTGAACGTATATAATTAATTAGATATTGATTGAGATACAAAGATGTACGTGTCAACGTGTCATATTTATCATATTACATACATAGAACGACTTACAATTAGTAATTAACCTGCGATGTTTAGGAGGATTCTTTTTATCACATAGGTAGCTACTTAAACTAAAAATATTACATGAAAGCTCTCAGATGTAGCTGCTCACATGTTGCATTTGATTTGTACACATATCATTTTATTTTCTGCGAATTTCAAAGTTACTTGTGGTTGAGCTGGAAATCAATTTTCAATTAACCATAGCACTTAAACAGGTCATATATTTAAAATACAAAATAATAAATTCCAAAATACACTTTCTTGCATCAGAGACCAATCAATGTCTATGACACTTAAATTCGCACTACGCAAAAGGACAAATTCATGTAAAATATCTTGTTATGATATTGTTAGGATATATGACTTAACTTTACATCTTCTACCATAAAAATATATTACGTGTAAAACCAGCCAAAAAAATTTCAGGTGCGCATTTGAATGGAAAACCCGTTGTATATTTTGATTTGCAATTACTGTATATTCTCAAAACACAGTATTTTGAGTTTTGACTACAAAAATAGAGAAAGTGTTTTACATACTTTTTTATTTGGACTGAAGAAATGTATTTTATTTTGTATTGTCAACATACTGAATTTGTCCAGGCCTGCACTTAAACTATTAAATCGTATATGAAATATTATTTAGTAAATAATCTTTACTATTACTTAAAGTGAAGTGAAGCGCGTACTGATTTAGCAATGAGATGAGATAAGGCTTCAATTAACTCATTCCCTAAATTAATATTTCTAAGTAAAAATAATATCAGACCATATAAGTTACTATAATGTTTACCTGAGGTACAAAACAGAATCAATTGTGTAACATAACTTATCCTAATATTTGTCAAGAAAATAATCTCATTAATTCTTTATAGCGACCAAAAACAAACCTTGGTAAAGATCTTTGTAACTTGGGACAAAATACAGCAAATGAAGCTGTCAATCGACCAGTGTTACATCTCAATACTTATCCATAACATCAGCGTCACTCTCTGCATACTCAACTGCCCTTTTCTTAGACTGCTTCCCTCCGTCATTCGGATCGTCAATGTATTCCATGTCCGAGTCAGACGAGCTGGATACACTAGTTGAATGCTCACTATCTTCCATATTTTCTGGAAGTCCAAAAGCGTCGTAAGCACTATCGGCCTTAATGACCTGCTGATTCTTCTGCTCCATAACATCATCGTCATCATTAAAAAGATCATCGTCACCAGCATCGATGACTAGTACGTCCTCTTCCAAATTCTTCACATCATTAATCTGTTTCACATCTGTCTTCTCTTCCCGCATTTTCATGTCGATATCATTAGCGATAAGTTTTCCAAGTCGAGACCCATTGTTCTGACGTAGCAATGATATTTGAGAAGCGATACGTGCTTGCTCCTCGTCGGTTTTCTTGTTTTTAGTCCACACCACCCTGCTTTCATAGTACTTAATAACCAGCTCAGGAAACCACGTCCGAAAACCTTTTGCTTGAACTAGAACAGCGTTTGACCTATTCAGATGATCAGATCCTAGGCGTACTTTACGTTTAACAACATAAGTAAGCTCCTTGTCAACGGTGATGACTCCATTAACGGAAATTGGTTCTTTATCTGCTGGCCATTTAGTCAAAATGCCATAGTTCTATAGGGAAATTAAAATAAAAGGGAATTAAGTCAAAACAGAGTTAATTAAATATTAAATCAAATTAAAATTATTTATTGTTTTGCTTCCTAACCCGCATATGCTCCTGAGCTTCTTTCATGGCCTCCAAATCCTCGTCCTCGTCAGAATCATTCTTGCGTTTACGTTGCGTTGCGCTCTTAGTAGTGGATTGACGTTTAGTCTTCTTTTCTTGTTTCTTCTTTTCAGCGTATTTCTCCTCAAAATTCTTGACTAATTTTGGACACCCATCAAGGTTTTCAAGTGGTTCCCAAGTGTTGGCTGACCTATTAGTCATTAGTGGAGACAATTATTGTGGCAAACTGATGATAAATATATTCAACTTTACAAAAGAAACAAAAGCTCTAAAATACATTTCGTTTTTAACTTACTCGTGCCAACCCTTCCACTTGATAAAGTAGTAATTGGTCCCGTCAATTATCCGTTTATCATCAATTCTTTCCACGACGTAAACCCCTTGATCTGCATCCTGTTCATCACTGTCGCTGTCGCTATCATTCGTATCCGACTCCATTTCCATGACAACCTTATCCCACCTCTTACGTTTTTTCTCTGTTATATCATCTTCAGGTAGATGTTTGGCTGTTTCCATGGTTTCATCACAGTCAAGTTCCAGCATTTAGGTTGGGTTAACGACACGTGGTTATCTTCTAAGCTCGTTCTCTATCAAGTATTAGTATGATGTCACTTGGTTAAAAAAAAGATGATAGTCCTTTTCACGTTTATATAAGCTCAATAGAACAGGCGCGCAGTATTCTAAATAAATGAAAAGGAGTAGTAGACATTTAAAAAGTGATAATTAAGCAGGATTTAATTTAAGTAATGTAATGCGTATGTCAATGCGACTGTCGACGAAATCCTTACCTGTGAAATAATTCGCTAATTGGGCTTGTCAATTAAAAATATGTAAACTTGTCCCTAATAAAAAATAAAACAATTAATGTTGAGTTAGAGTAGTATGCTGTGAGCGCACATGTGTAATGAACAAGTGAGAGAACTGAGGGAAAAGAACCTCCAAAAAAAAAGAATCATCGTCTTGCCGCAAGTAATAACAGGGGGTATAGTGAATAGTGAGGAACGGAGAAAGACAAAACAATAATAATAATACATGCATCAATATGCTGTGGCATTTGGCTCCTTTTTGTCTATTCTACTTGCACGAATAATGCGTACACATGCGTAGTATGAGAAACGGGATCGAACTTTGGATCATTGAAGGGAGTAATACCAAAAAAGATTAGTGGATTGGTTGACAATTGACAATTCGATCTCACTCGAGTCAGGTAGATTGATGGCGTGTTTTTGAGTGCGGGTCTGTCTGTGAGATTGACTACCTGGTTCTATAGCTGGGGCTCCACTGCTTCTGCTCTGTATATATTCTGTCGCTGCTGGCATAAAAATATCAAGCAACTTGTTTGCATGTCTGTATTCTGTATACCTATGCATGCGTTGTTGTTGTTAAATGCGCTGCGAAAATTAGGTAGTCTCGTCAAACAAACAAAGACGACGTACCTAAATAAATACATTCAACATATCTTCAATATTGAAGATTGTATCCTTCAAGTTTCTAAATACAAGAAGAAGAAGGTTCTTCTCCTATGTTCTTATTAATGAACCACCTATCGTATTTGGTGCATAGGGGTTTTCGATAATTTGCTTATCATGAATATCTTAGTAATCAAATCAATTAGTTAATTGATGTACCATGAGGAAGACCCGTGGGGAATCATACCGAGATAGGTCCAGGACACGTTCTTTGCCCTGGGTTACACTCTGTGTAACTTACGCAGGCTGGGTAGTTTACTTGAAACGTTGGACAAATCTTTATCTTATAATATCGTATGCATATGATTTATTGTATTTGTTAATTTTGTAGTTTGCATTAATTTTTAGAATTTTTTATCTCTCTGCTAGATTTATATGCTTTGGGTTTTGGTTCATATATGTATAGGTGGAATGAGTGCACAATTATTACTAAATTATTATTATTAAGGTATTTATTTCAGACTTTTCAAGTACATTGCAAAAACATGTTGTTACAAGTACAAGTAATGACAATACAAGCAAATCCATGTTCTAAAAACTACACGTTATAAATGGAAAACGAGGGGAAAATGTTGATATTTTTATTTCTACTAACATAACTGCGACGCGCCCTAGAGTTAAAAGTTGAAATTGCTGACCAAATTCCTCGATCCGGAATCCGGACGCATTTCCGTGGCTGAAATTTCGTCGTCAAGCAATCATTCTGGAATAGTCGTATCATACGACTCGTATGTATCTCATGTAAACGTTTCGGCCGATTGACTACCATACAATGACGACAGCGTCGTCACGACACCAACTTTATAATAGAATAATTTATAAAGCTAATGTTGCATAATGTAATATGATAGAGATAATTAAATATTTCTGCTATGTCAATTACCCAAATTTTTCGTAATACCCAAAAATAAATATTGCATTGTCTTTTAATAACATTGTATTGGCTTTTTAACATGCATTTTGTGTGGGTGATGGGATACATATAAATGGATTTAGGTTGGGGCATTAAATTGGAATTAACTTTGCGAAAATTTCCTGAATGTTTCTCAAAAGATAAAATTAGACATTTTCAAAGGGCAAAAGGCTATATGTACTAACCAATGCTAAGTCTTTGTTATTTACTCGCAATTGCAAATATTGCAATGCTGTTATATCTTGCAATGAAGAGTACTGAGGAAGAGCAATACTAATTATCATTTCAACAAATAAATAGGAGCATAGTGAAAAACGCCAATCATTTTTGGCATCAAGTCAAGATGAATGTGCAAATAAGAGATGATCATTTCGTCTTTTTGTTTCTCTGAATCTGGAATTTTCTCTGATAAAATCTGACCCATCTTATTATTTGAAAGCGGATCCATATTAATCATATTATGCATAAAAATCAAGCAATTATTTTTTTTTCCTAGATAACCACTAAACAAGTATATATATAAATATCACTCACTTTCATATAATATCATTTCATTTGTATCAGGTCCACCGAATTATTCAATAGACGAAAATAGTTCGTTTTAAGTTCACATGGTAATGCAGGGTGTTTGTGGTTAGTACTTATCTTTCATTCGTAAGTTTGAATTTCAAACATACAACTACGCGTATTGATATCAACGCATCATCATGAAATGTGCAGATATGCAACGTACCACATAGGTAATTAAAACAATATCATATCATCCTTGATTTTTACAATCGCTTTAAAAATAAATAATAAAAAAGAAACAAATTTAATATACCGAAGACCTTACCTACAACCTAAAAGTAGATATATCATTTTATCAACATAAATACCAATGGATTAGATAAATGTTATATTCTCGAAGTCAGCAGTCGAAATATTAAGCACGATTTTTTTAAATGCCAGTTTTTAAACACGACATGATATAATAATAGGCTTCCAAACTCTTTCCGATTCCGAATGAATAGCTAAAATTGAAATAACTGTGTCTTCACTCAATAGAAATGCGGTTATTAATAAACGGAAAATTCCTTGAATTAAACACGGCGTTAGTATTAAAGGTAATTGTTATGCTATTTTGTTGCAAAATGAAGTTAGGATTGCATAAATTAAGTGTTTTAATATTTCAAATAGTTTCTTTATTTGGTTTACACATTGGATGACAAATGTATTGCTGGTGTTTAAACTATTTTTATTTTTATTAACTACATTCTGAATTTAATAACTACACTACATCCTTGAATAACAACTTCTAAAACTGTCAGATTATTCGTAAACTACGTACCAATATCTTTAATGCCAGAACAAATGTTACTGTGATGTGAGTGAATAATAGCAGCGAATTACTCAAAACAATAAAAATTTCAAAACTCACTAGCTTACTAATCGAATAGCACTACAACAATTAAGAAACGAGAAGTCGTGAAATATATAAATTGTCAAAAACTGACCTAAATTATAATTCAAAACGTGAATATTTAGCTATCTATCTATTTTCATGTTAATTAGAATCTTTCAATTAATATTCCTAGGTGAAACATGTTAGTTACAAATTGGAGGTTTAAGACTCCATGGATAATTTTGCCGAATTTTCATTTAAAAACCAATTAATTATAACTTAAATCTGTATTTCTAACTGTTTATTTAATACACCTACATGATCTAATTTAGACATATGCATCCTGAACATTTTGGACCCCTTTTACTATTCTACCTTTACTACATAATTGTGTCGAAATCTTTGATGTTAATAGCTGGGCCATTTGTCTTCATCAAAATATTTTCAGTGTTATATTTATAGTCGTGTCAAACATTATTCCAAAAGAGAAAAGTTCCTCAAAACCTATTGAATCTTCTACCGCCACCACCACCACCACCTCCTCGGAAGGGTCGTCCAGATCCACGGTATCGATTTCCAAAATGTCCTCCTCCACCTCCTCCTCTTTGTGGTCGTCCTGGGGCTATAACAAAATAAAAAAAATTCGTTATACACAAGAAACTTTGTTATTCATTAAGAAAAAGATTAGTCTCAGTCTACTATTTACCAAAATTTCCAGCTCGACCAGAAAACTTTCCGCTTGGAGGCTGATATATTTGAATCGGTCCATCTCTTGATACCTTAGCCTTTTCTGCTGGTTGTTCTGTGCCTGATTTTCGCTTAGCACCTGCTAATCTTGCCAACGGTCGCCATGATAAACCAATTTGAGACTTATAACTTGGAGGCATATGGAACACGTCCCTGATGACAGCGGTGATATTGGCAAGTGTCTTTAGAGCAGTGATCTAAAATGTTAAGAATAAGGAGAATGAACAAAAAATTTAACACATCAATGAAAGACACGAATTTTGTAATTGCTAAGACATGAATTATTGTTTTAAATTACCTTGACACGCTTTTCTGGGTCATCATTGAAAAACTCTGGGCATTGTCCTCCCAATTTGTGCAATACAAATAGGTAGCACTCAATAAAACTGAAATCAAACTGAGGACTGGGATTTTCTTCAGCAGGAGGAAGTGGCATATATTGCTGCAAAAATAAGGAAAAAGTTACAAGTCTCCATTCAGACAATTTAATTAAAACATTCATAAGTTTCAATTTGTACAAAACTTACCAAAACTTCGTTGTACACAACCGTCAAACATGCTTTGGCTTGTGCAGAGTCAATTTGTTTCACTTGGTAAGTTACGTCAGCCATTAAACGTAGCACGTTGAAGTAAAGTTTCTGATCCACGTCCACCAACACCAAGTCCCCGAGATGTGGTAACACTCGTGTGCAAAAGTAAATCACGTATGGGTTGGAACTCACCATTGACTGTGTTAACAAAAACATGACAAATTATAAATATTTGCTCTTGTGCACAACATTTTAAAATCAAGTGCAACGGAAACTTTTATAGTTACTTACATTGAACAATGGTAGGACAAACTCTGTACATACAACGAGTCTTTGAACACCACAGTCCTCGGTGGCATCAAAATCTTTCTTAAAATCTACGAGACTTGCAACCATATCCACGACAGCTTGCTGTCCTGTGACAGTCTTCATGATCTTTAGGTCATGAAGCAATCCCATCGCAGATTTGAATTCATCGCCATTGAGATCCTAAAATTAAAAATATCATTCATTCAGGTATTCTTACATAGGTACATACATGTATTCATTCAATAAAGATGCAATTTAGTAAATTAAGAAGAATAATTACCGGCAATATACGACGTGTCTCTGATAAAAGCCTCTTTTCGAAATCTACAGTTATAATTTCAGGGCCCAAATCTTTCAGCTTGGTTTGTAAAAATTTAAAGCATCTATCTCTAACGATGGGCTCTCCGGATTTTATTTGTGCATATAGACCAACAATGGCAGCTGCAGAATGAAATGAAAGTTGACTCAATTAGTCATCAAAAATTCCTAATAAAATCTTGTAACTGTTTACAGGATTAAACATGATCAATATAATGTTACCTTTAGCACTTATGTGAAAGAGACTGACGAGACTGTTGTGAATCACGATTAATTCGGTGTTATCATTGGTTTGCATCAACTGTGCAAAAACATCGGCAATCTTTGGAATAACATGAGGAATCTTTTTGCAAACAGTGATGAGGTCTTTTTCAACTTGCTTCCTTATCTGTTGCAGAAACAATCATCAAACCAATTAACATCACGAATGTTTAATGCAAACAAGTAATAACTTATGATTAGTACTTACGGAAAGGTCTTCATCTTCGCACAAATCTAACAAGGCGTTGAGAGCCTTTTCTTCAAGCCTTGGAAAGTATTCCAAAAATCTAGTGATGAATTGAGAGGAAAGTCG
>JAITYZ010002649.1:0-19257 GCA_027744595.1 Paronellides praefectus
CACTTGTATGTGTGTGTATGATGATGATGAGAGCGAGTAGAATTATCAGTGATAGATAAGGATTTTTGTTGATGATGATAATAATATAAACTCCATAACCTTTCACACAAAACAGAGCGAGTCATGTATGCAAGCTCACTCCCAAGTCCCAATCCTTTCCTGGTTCTTCTCGTCGTTTGGTGGTGATGATGATGATGTTGTTGTTGTGGTACAGCTCCTTACCACCACACCTGCCATCATGTCATTCGTACCATTTTCAACGAAAAGCTGTCTATCTTTATTGGGATGATCATGTTGATGGCTGGCGAAACTAATGGTCTTTTTTTCCACAAGGAAATATTATTATTGGCTGACTTTAGCGAACATGTAATAAAAACCACATTATAATTTTTTTTCCACTAAAAAGGCCTACTATTATATTTCTTTTCCATTGCCAGGCACATATATAACTCTGCAAATAGAGAAAAAAAAAGTAATTACACGGGATGTAAATAAAATATATTCCAATTTGCTAGAAATTTGATATTTGAACAACTTAGGATGATTGTAGTAATATAATGATTGTTGTGGGTGTTTTTATGAGTTTCCTTCGCGAGTCATGCACACGTGTGTATTTATATGTTAAAAAGCTATAAAAACAGAAATATAAATACTACACACATATTATACTTGTATTTATTCATGAAGAACATACATTTTGTTTACATCTTACAAAATTTTGGGTTGTAAAAATTTCTCTTGATCATTGCTCTCCATCTTCAGTTTAATTTTATTTTTCAAATGTTTACAAGAATAGAAATGGCTGTTGTTGTATTTTAAAATTGTTTGTAATCTGAGATTGAGGTAGTCCCAAAATTAATAGTAAATATATAACTATGCTTATTATTTTGAATTATGAAACATAATGATCTAATCAATTTCTGTGAAGGATGTTGGATCCAAGATTTTAGATAATTAAATACTGTTCAAAAATGACAATTCTTTGAACCATTCTTAATTTTTTTCCTTATTAAGTTTAATAATGGATTCAATTATACTTCCGGTGGTGGTGATGACAGCGTGTTTTATTTTATATAAGCCTCTTATGCACTACTGCATAATAAATTTTGACAAAAAAATTGCCTTGTCATTTTCCATATCCAACCGCCAAAAATACAATAACATCCTTGTAAACTCACAAAAGAGTCTGTGTGATTCATGCTGATTTTCATGTTTTACCGTGCAAAATTTCATGGAATGAAACTCAACTATAATATGAGTGTAACCTTACAATTGCAATAGTGTAGAATGTAGTACATTAGTATAAAACTTGATATCCCAATGTTTCCTGTCTTGTTCTACAATTTGTTGTAAAAATTAGTTTTTAAAACGACTTGAGCATACTCAAAAACACATGTCATGCAATAATAATTCATTTGCTCATGTGTTTTCTAAGGACTTGTTTTAAAGTCCATGATGTGCAATAATTAGGAATTTGCGGTACACAAGGGCACCCAATATAATAACCTAAAACTCGAATTTACCATGTTACCTAAGTATTTTATCTCAGCATTTGATATTTTTTTAAACGTGAAAAAACCTACTTCCGCGTCACTTAAAAAATTTATTTCCAAATTTTCACACTTTTAGAGAAACTATATAATACCAACACTTGCAGAAGTTAATTTACACATTTTTTTCTTTAAAATAACAACCCACTTATTTTTTTCAACAAATATTTTGTATATCTACTTATATATATATATATATAAACCACAACGTGGGAATAAACAATAAGACTCTTGCAATGCCAATAACATCTAAAGTTACCATGATCACCTACACGTCATCATCATCATCATCATCATCATCAGAGATCCACAAAAAAAAATATTCAATGTCATCCAGCTATTTAGAAGAAGAAGCAGAAGGTTGTTGAAATGATGTTCGCCTACTCATATCCATATCACTTTTGTACCGTAAAGCATAATAATAACACTACAGCAGCCAAACAAATTTGATTCCAGTTTGTTTGTTGTACATAAACAACTCCGAAACTTGTGTGTTATTCAACCTTCAAGTTCATAGATATTTATTTTTTTCCAGTCAGTGAGTTTGTATAACTGTTTTTTTATACCATATAATATTTATATATTAAATATACATACAAAACTCTAACTCCACTACTATATGAGCACACAAAAAATATTTGCCTACCTGACATACATTTACGCTTACGCACAAAAGTAACATAATATATCAATCATCAGATCTGATAATGACTAAGCCATTCAAACGTTTTTTTGAAATAAAAAAGAAGCTTGCAATGTCATTCCATAAAAAACACACTTAATATATATTACATAAAGTAAAAATTTAGCCTTCAATATCAAACTACAAGTCAAACATTCAGAAAAAGGAAAATGACCTTAGATGAAAACAATTTCCAACTAACCAGCATAACACAGTCAGTTCTTCATGAAAACAACCATGATAGCTTCAAAAAAAACATGTCTATCAATCCATCCACCTGTAACGCTGTTCCATGGAATATTCCAAATCTTAGCTGAATCATCAGCAAGGTGTTGTGGGGGTGGGTGATGAACGATGATAATAATGTGTTGAAATCTTAACTACGTCATCTGTTTTATTGACCTTTGAGATCTAAACTGACATAAAAAACGGAGCTTATAGAAACAAAAGCAGCATAAAATATCTCACCTTGATTAATTTTTTTTAAACCTTGACTCAAAACTAGCTATTAGTACGCATCCACTTCTGCGTGATGTTCAGTAGCTACATAAAAATACTTTAAATGAGCGGTATTCATTATCATTTTTTATTTAATATTTACATTTCCGAATATATAATTCCATCCTTCCACATACGGTTAACAGTTTGAGATATTTTTTTTATATTATTAATTGGATTTAAAATTCGGTTGTACAACCATATAAAAAAATAAAAATCAATTTTGAACATCAGAATAAAAAATGAAAAGAAAACATGTGTGAAATACACTTGAATTGGTGTGCTACAATACCTGCTACACAGATGGCGAGTAAATATTATGATGAGGAAGATGGTGACTATAAACAGGCATAAAACAGAGGAGGTCGTCAATGACAATAGGGAGCATTGAGCAAGGTAATTTTACAAGGCAACCTTCAAACTAAACCAAACCACTCTTCTATTTCTACATTCATTCCCTGTATTTTGCGCGCTTTCGTACACAAACAACAATGCTAACAGACATTACTATATTTGCGCTGTTGCTATGTACCTAATGTTGGATTAACTATTTTATATTTCGCTGCGGCGCTGGCGCTGCATACGCTTATGCTCTCACGTATGTGTACGTAAAAAAGAACTTTATAACAGCGAGAGCGTATGAATTTTATGAGTATAACAGTTAAACGACGATAGATGGTACGAAGAAGCGTGAATAAATGATTGAGTTGTGAGTGAACACGAACGCGCGCGCCAGCATCAGTCAGTCAGTCAGTGTGTGTATTTTTTGCAAATATCTATGTGAAGGTCTTGACAATGGTTTTTTAAAGCTTGGATTCAACATTTATTAATATAAGCTATTTATTTGTTTTTTTCTCTCTCTATTAATATCTTTCATCGAGAAGACGACTAAATTGTGTTAATGAAAAATGGCATAGGTATACAAAATAATATACATATTTGGTCTAAAAGGATTTACTTTCAAACAAAATAGTAGATATTTTTTTCTTCTTTTTACATACCCTCAAGTTCAGGATGTAAGAGGAACGGTGTGTAGAAATGAAAGTATTTTAAATTTAAATCAACCGTGTGTCATGACAAATAGGTACTTGCATACTTTTCACTATTTTTTTTCGTCTCAACACCTTTTTCCTAAGACATTTTAATTTTCTATCTCAACCATGTGTATATGCTTAAATAATGCTGTTGTTGTTTTGTTGTTGAATACCATATTATTGTACAGTGTAGCATACAAATGAGACCCGGTTTACAAAAATGTAAATGATGCAACCAAAAAAATAAGCTAAACTTAAATCGTATTTTGTTTGAAAGCACACACATTCAATATAGTAGGCATACACACATGTCAACAATGTTTGTTACAAAGTCATCAACACTCGCCAAAAACTAACTCATACAACACGAGAAAATGAAAGCAAATTGCTAAAAGACCACCAAGGGAAAAGAACAATGCTAATTGCCACATTGTGTATATATATATCGGCGTTAGGCAATACAAGATAGGTAACTACAGTTCATAGACTACGAAAGAAAGACTGAAGACTGCAAATAGGATAATAAAAAAAAGAAGTTGAGGAAATATACACAAGGAAAGATCAGAATATGACCAGAAGTAGTGTGTGTGTGTGTGTGTGTGTGTGTGTGTGGTGCTCTGTATTTTGACCTTGAAGACGAGGCAGGATGTCAATGCAAAACCTTGATCCTGTTAGGGCAAACATAAAAAATAATATGCACAAGTGGTTGATTCCTTTTTCTGGTAGACATATACCTATCCATGTGTGTATATAGCTGATTGGTGTGTTATTGTAGGCGAGTTCACATAATCTCTATTGTATCAACTTGTTACTCTACTATATTTTTGTTATTATTATTATTATTATATTACCTTTTTACTTTTTACATTGATATTAAAAATGGTATAGTTGTTTATCTTTTATGCGATTTTAGTGTAAACTGATCCATACAAAAAATATATATAAACCTTTATAATAATAATAATTAATAATATGCACTCTATTTTATACTCGTCATAGTCGTAACGTCGTAATATAATATTTATATTTTATGGCCCTTTTTTGTATGATCTCCCTATCACGTCACTATTATCACTAAACTCTCTACAGCGGTATATTAATACCATTAATTAAAAACATATTTGTATAAACACATATAATTCATCCCAATCCTTTATACGACTACGCTATTATTATTATCATCATATAATGGATAGTAAGTTGTATATGATTCTCAGGGGCGTGCATTTTATTGCCTTAAAGTTTGTAGAAAATGGGTTTTAAAACAATAATCATGTTTTTATGGGCTTTCTTCTTCAGTGTCTTTGGAATTTTGATGGGAACTACGTGTGTGCAGGTATAAATACAGACAAGTGTGCGTATATACATTATCATTTTACTAATAAAATAATCATAATAATATCGCGTTAGCACACATTACGATGTAATTACAAATTTTGAAAGGAAGGCGGCACTCGCCTCTTTGGAACGTGAGGCACGTTACGTGCCTAAGTAGAAAACTAATACATCATTAAATATTTTTAATATTGCATGTGTAAATGTGTATACATACGTCACAGCAGGTGTGCATGGAAAATTGTACTGCCTAACATTATCAAGATTGGAGCATGTTCACAAAACCATGAAAATTACTTACCCAAATATGTACATTACCGAACAAACATATAAGTTAAACCGAAGTTTAGATTCGTGTTTAAAACAGATAGTAATTTTAATAAAACAATTATAGCTTGAGATTGACAGGTTATAAGAAACGAATTTTATTTGCGTTTGTAATATATACATTTACTTTTACACCTACACAGCTTATTTTATACGCTATTTAAAATTAAAATGTATAGAGTTCTTGTGGTTTTAGAAATTTAAATATTTAATTAATATTCAATATTACACACGGCAGGAGCAGCTATGTACCAGTGGGATCATAAACAGTTTTTTTATGAAGTAAGTATCATCATTTATGGCTATTTATGCTTATGACTTTCCCTCGCTGTTGCTAATAAAATACATTGTGAATTTCCCGGCGCTATATAACATCACTGCATGACACCTTTAAATTGCGAATGTTATAAACTTTCCTGATTATAAAAGTATACTGATATACCAGATATTATACTGTAGATCAATAATAAATCGGGTCCTGGTTCACTTTTTAACTGAGTTTCTTATATCCGTGATTTTGTCAAGCCACATATTTGAGACAAGCTTGTTCCCATTTCAATGGGATTGCTTTATTGATGATTAATTGTCACCCTGCTCATGTGAAAAAAATACTGTGAAACTGAAGCAAAAATACAATGAATCATTTATTTTTTCCTATATGCACTACTTGTACAAGTTCAACATGTGCGTATATTTCATGGAAAATTTGTCATATTGCAAGTATTCTCACGGTGGAAAAAAATGAGGAAATGAGGAGATGCCCTGCACAAAATAGACTAAACGGCACGTTTGCACAGATAAGAAATCGTTCCATATTATCATTTTCATGGAAGTGAGAGAACCACACACTTACGTGTTGTTGTGTAATTTTTAGTCTAGTTTGAAGAAAGGGTGACAAACAATTTGATGATGCATAGCAGTTATAAGAAAAGCGGATAATGATAAAAAAAGTTTTATGGGTGCAGCTAACGGGTGTTTTTAATATTTTTTCAATAGTACACAGCATATAAAAATTAAATGGTTTAGGGGAAGTCTTCAACTTTTAACAACTTCCGAGCTCATTCACTTATGATTATTTTTTGTGTGTCTCGCTTCATTTTTAACTACTCATCTCTCTACACAACAAAAAGTCCGACGCATTCAAAAAAAAATCCTGGGCTAAATAATATTACTCATCATTTTGTATTGTAAACCATATACTAATACAGGTTTGACTACTGCAAAAGTGTACTTGCATCATCCTCCTCATCATAACAACCAACGTTCCACTATCATATAATCTTTTTCTTTTTAATTTTGTGAATTTGTGATGAACGCTCGCTGTATCTAAAACAGGATAGTGACATATTAATAAGGAATCTCAGATACAATGAACCAAACACAAGGATTATTATATTGCACAGATTTGTTGCTAATATTTTTAAATAGTTTTTTTGTGTGACTAAATACAATTGTAGTAGTGTTGTTGGAAGATCTCACACGGCACTATATTATACTACTTGTCAAGTACCTTTGCTTGCTGTTTTATGCGCGTATTTTATTGCGGAGCGTCGTTTGTGGTCAATAATCGTAAAAAAATATTGTCTCGTTTCCAATTTGACAAGTTATTGGCCTTTCCATCCAACTGTCAGTTGTTGTACATAATAGTAATATAATGTAAATGTATGAATGTATTTATATGCAAAGATTTACTGGTATGACTTCAAGTTGAGTTTTGTGACAGCTCATTATTATGTTTTTTGTGTACACACAAAAGGAATCCTTTTGTTGTCTCTTCATTCTATTTATATTGATGATGTTATGATGATTGAAAACTATATAATTTATGAAAGATTCATATATATGTATGCGAAGGAAATTATATTTGCTTACTAATAAAAAAATACATGTAATTCTTGATTTAACGATAGGAGTAGTAGTGGTATTTATAGTACCAGTATTTCAATCAATCAATGCGATCAATGAATGCAAAAATAAAAATAAAGAAAAGATGCTATATTATGATTTCTCTTCTGAGTGAAATGATGAAAAAGTAGCATATCGCAAACAGAAAATGTTCCGCAGTAGAAAAAAAGTGATGAAAATGTGTCGTTTGTCATTCATTCTTGTCATTAGTTTGTTGTCTCTCAAATGATTTAACTGGAAAATTAAGGGAAATTTTCTCCTGATTTTAAATTAATTGAGAACCCTTCATCAAGTGTAAAAATAATCATCATTTCCGTTAACTATAATAATTGAATAATCCATACAATATTCTTATACCAAATCAACATGCTATTCATTAAAATGGAAGATGTTATGATTAATATTATCGTTTGTGTTGTTATGCTAGCGAAGCACAAGCACGGCTACATCCTCAATGAATTAATAGTTTCCTTTAAAAATAATAGAATAAAAGTCCTCAAAACATTCCCACGTAAAAAACAATAGACCCTAAATATTTTTAAAAGCATTCGTGTACCATGTTCAATGTATAACGTATAGAAACTCAAACATGGGACTTGTCTGCTGTTGTTTTTTAAATCAAAGAGTGAGAAAGGAGCACAGAAAAAACTAACCAAACATACAGCGGAGTGAACCCTGTACAATATTATTTATGAAAACATGCTGATACTGCTGTCGATGATGGTGATGATGATGACGATGTTGTCTGAAAATTGAACAGATTTTCAAAATGAGGTACCATACTTTACCGTTATTTTGGTTTGGTATATTTAATATTAATAGTCAAGATATTTTTATCTTGGTGAAATAAAGGAAGATACCACACCACCACACACTTTTACACGACACAAGGCCCGGCAAACATGCAGGAAGATAGAGAGAGGGAAAAGAATCATGCCTCATAAAAATATTTTAAAGTGCATGCTCATTTTTCATGGGATGATGTGACATGACCTGCATTTTTTTCTCCTTTTTCTCTTTCCATCTCTTTCTTTTTTCATAAATACATAATAATAATAATAATAATCACAAAATATTAATATTTTTCGGTGATGCCAATACCCTCTCTATTTCACAAGCTCACATACACAATAATTCCTGTTGGTGTAGAAATAGTGTTTGCACTTGAGTGAGAGAGAGAGGAGAGGATACTGTCTAACAAAGGGAAAGTCAAAAAAGCAGCAAAAGAATGCGCGTTCTTTTTTTATAGTTCAGTGGGCCGGTTACCTTGACTTATATGTCATTTTAAACTTTTCCTGTTTGATTGCATTTAAGTTTGTGAATCATCATCAACGTCATTTTGAAAAAGTGAAGTGCATTGCAATATTACCTATTATGATTGCTTGGCTCTTTCTTGATAAGAGAGTATTATTTTTATACCGGTGCTCAAACCATTCTACATGCTGTACTAATCATCATCAACATCATCATCATCCTCGTATCATATAGCACTGCAGTGTCTACTACTAAAACAACCAAAAAAGATGATCATGCTCTTCTCATGCTTGTGGCAAATTCGTGAGTTTAAAACCTGTTTTCGTGGCAGTAAATAGTCAAAGTCAAAAAATATATATGTATATACATATACCTATATATATATGTATGTATATTCTTTTACTTCTGGGGTCTCGCGGATGATAATATTAGACATGCGATGGGACGGTCGGACAATATCATATTGTCGTCACCATTATTATATTGCAAATCTTCCTCGGCAAGTAAAAAAAAATATAAGCAAAAAAATAAACAATATTTTTTACACAAATCCACACAAGAAGATGGATACGAAGAACAAGTTTCCATTTTCTTTTTTTTTTGACATCCCTGAAATTTTATCGATCGTAACATTTGTCTCTCTCGCGTTCTTTCTCTTTTCTTCTTGTACCATTTTTTTGTCTTCTTACGCTTCTTTCTGTATAGTGTATATATGTATATTAATAGCAAAAAGATTTTTCGCTCTTTCAATTTTTGCCGTGAGTAAAGTTTTATTATTACCGTCATCATCATTGTTGTTGTCATAAAATATGCAAACAAGCTTTACTCAAACAATATGAATGCAATCAAGATCAACTTTAGCAAAGTGTTTCCTATTATTGAATGAAACAAGTGAACAAGAAAAAAAAGCGTGTACAACGTGTATTTTTAAAAGCGTGTACAACGTGTATTTTTAAAAGTGTGTGAGTTAAATATAATAGCAACAAAAAATAAATCCCTAGAATAAAAAAAAACAAAACAAATATGACACTCAAATTCAAAGTCAGTGACCCGATGACTCTATAGTGGTATCAGTGCTGATCTCATATGTATATACGTTTCCTATTTATATATATATATAGGTATACATATATATATATAATATTATATATACCCATGTGAGTGCACTAGCATAGTTAAGTATATTTGTTCCTGTCATTGTTACCACCACTAATATTCTTCTAGCGTCACTATCGTGATTGAAGTTCAACCGAGACTGTGTATAAAGCTCGTCGTATACGACGAGTAAATTAATAATTGGTCATGATGATGAGAATGACGACGACGTTGAGTAGAGTACATGGTACATTTTATGTCACGAGTGCCACGGTCGGTCATTAACCTTAGTTGGTGCAATTTCCTCCATCATCATCGAATTCTAAATATTGCAACCGCAAAGATGATAGTGCATAAGTGCATGATGAATTACAAAAGTTATGATATGTAATTGTGCTCTCGATAGGAGGAGGATGGATGATGGATGGTGAACGTGGAAAAAATAATGATTTTACCTGGTTTAAAGTGATACATTAATGACATCCTTATCATCATCATCAATTTTAATTTTCATTTTCGTTCAGATTATTGGCTCGCTGCTTCAGGCAATCTTATATGATATCACCTGTGTACACCATCATTTGTGTCGTCAGTCGTCATATCTTCTGAAGTAAGCAGCTGAACAATGTTGAAGCGTAAATTTTGCTATGAACCATTTCATTTAGTGTTTTGGCTATTTTTATGCTAGATACATAATTCCCTTCAAAGGTTACCTCCGCCACAAAAATATTGTCTGATTTTGTCAATATTTGTTTTATCACTTAAACAGTTTTCATTTTGCAACCGAGTTCATTCAAGAGATTAGGAGGTCAGTAGTTTTCCACCGCAATTATCCTTGAGCAGCAACGCATCATTGCCAACGCCGGTTGTTGAATACCATGAAAAACTAAGTGTCTGTTATTTTCAAAACAGCAAGTATTTCTTCAAATGTTACAATGGATTATTAAAATACATTTTATTTTACGTGAATTAAATGGGACAGAAAGGTTTTTACTTTTTGCCTAATGCTTTCTTTGCGTTAATAAATTTATTAAAGCAGTTTTTTTATTATTACAAGTTGCATGCAATAATTACATCGTTTGTGACAGTATTAAATACATGTCGTTATTATGTCCATTGTAGCATCCTTCATCCTACTGATCAACTGACTCCTAAATACATATATTCACTCATAATTAAAATGACTACTCAGAAAAAATATAATAATACTCTCCTGGTCAATGAGATTTTTATAATAAGGCTGTCTGTTTACCATACTACATTCCCACGCCAGTTTATTTAGCCTATATTTTTATAGAGTACCAGAGACACGGCATATATACAAGTCTATATATACTACATGTGTACATGCGATACGTTTGTTACAAGAAACCGGATGACTTCCCGCCTCCGTGGGAACTTGTACGTTTGTTCACCTTCATTCATAATTTTATTATTGCTCACATTTTTTTGCTACCAATCAACGTAGGTAGTTTTTGCATCATTCAGAGACTTTTGGGAACTTTCCGAATTATTTTACCCACGTATAAAAATCGCTTCTTTGTTAAGCAACAAAATTCCAAGTGTCACAAAGGTCAAAATAAAATTTTAAAATGGTGCTTTTCACTACATTTAATAGACACCTTACATGTTATTATGGTCTTTACTGTACAGTTAAAGTTAAATACATAAAAAAAATCATGCCATAAATTGATGTTTGCTTTTTTTCCTCTACAACACCGCATCATAATTCGTTTATAAACTCAATGTAAGATATAACTAGATTTATCTAAGATCAATAAAAAAACCTTCACTCAATGTCATTGTACTGCCCTTACAAAAAATATGTAATGTACTTTATTATTATTTTCTGCAATGGTGTAACCATACCCTGTAATGTAAATTTTCATTTGCTTTACAAATAAGTAAATTAAATTAAACGTTAGCAAAGCACATACATAAATATATTATTCTCTAAATCTCATCTTCCTTCTTGACGCCTTGCTCATAAAAAAATACAAGCTACATATAATACTACTACCTCTTCTGCTTCTTCACCTCAAATACAATCGTAGCACGACCAGAGTAACTATGCAAATAAGAGGGAGGCAAACACAGACCAAAAAAAATTGCATAATCGACTTTTTATTGTTCAAGTGCAAGAAGCCCATGAAGTTGACCTAGAGACGACTAATGGTTCCACGGGAAGGTGAAGTAAAAACTGTTGAACGTCCATCGTCATGATCATGGTGATATGATAACAAGAGAACGAAGACGTTTAATGGTAGCGTAGAAGGAGCAGTTTATGAAGGGAACCTGCCTAGCCAACAGTCAACAATGTGTAGATAATAATATGCATGTATATAAGAAGTGAGGTTGATAGGTACAATACCATGCATAAAATGACTAGCTTCATAAATTTATTCATTCAAAGTTCTCTATTGAAAAGGTAAAAATTGTATCTTCGCTGCTCCTGCTGCTGCTGACAGTGAAAAAGGGATCGTATCATTCACTGCATTGTTGAAGCGTACGAAAAAAGTGATCTTGAATTTTTGCACGCCGTCGTGTGCTGTAGGAAAGATTATTACCTATTATTGTTATTATTAAATACGTGTATAGGTATATAAATATTTTTTTTAATACTTGCATGCATACCAGAAGCTGGCATAGTGGGTGTACGTGAATTTATATTATTCGTGGTAATGAACAAGGTAAGCTTGTTTAGGTACCAAATATACAACCCTATATATTTGTATATATACCTATATACCTAAACGTATTTTTATGACAAACTTTGATGTGCATAAATCTAACGCACACCTGACTTTTTATTATATAAAATCCAAAAAGTACACACACAACATCTTGGGGCTCACACTTCGAACAACAACATTGTCTTGATTTTATTAAGTGTTGAGATAGATCTCATTAAACGCCATATATGTAGCATTAGCAACTACCTACATATCAAATATTCATACGCATACTGTTACGCAGGTAGTTTGTTTGTATGTATGTTTCTTGGAAGGAAAACGTTTACTTTGTTTCTATACTGTATTCTAGGTGACTAAATACAAAAAATATATAATAACTATGATTACGTCTTTCGTTCCCTACGAAAAAGCAAAAAGGTATTGAACAAGGACTCTCTCTGTCTATATTGCCATGTTTAGCAGTACAATGAACAGTTGTAGGTAGATGCATGCACTATACATTTACTGTTATATTGCAATAAAATATATAGTGCAGAATCTCA
Organism: Paronellides praefectus; assembly: GCA_027744595.1. Lineage (NCBI taxonomy): Eukaryota > Metazoa > Arthropoda > Collembola > Entomobryomorpha > Paronellidae > Paronellides > Paronellides praefectus. The sequence continues at coordinate 12,916 of JAITYZ010002649.1, forward strand.
CCGACAATAGACAATAGCAATCTCAGGTAGCATATAAAAAAATACACACACACATCCATAGGTAGTATGTCTATATATTTGCAAGCATATATGCTTAACATAAATGATTTTTTTGTGATCTTTGAGATTAGCAAAAAGGCAAGGGAAGGGTTGACATTGAAACAAGCCACTCAATGTCTCAATGGCACTTTACACAGCTGACGATGATCATTGTATTTCGATGATGGAGATGATGGTCATGATCATGAGTCAGAAAAGGAGAAGAAGGAAAATAAACATGGTAATGTGAATTGAGAAGAGTTGTTGGTGAGTAATTTAATGAGAACTGTGTACTAGCAAACTCGCACTTTGGTGAATGGGAAGAGAAGAATGTGCTTGCCTTGTTGTTTGCCTCCCTCTCTCTCTCTGTAGACCTGGCTATATATCCTGACTGAGCTTTGTTACAATTACAATTAAGCAAAGTATTATCGCCGTCATTTGGGAGTCAGCATGATGCTAAATACTGCTATAATCATCAAAACATCATTATTCACATCATCACACATACAAACATACAAACACACACACACAATAATATTATAATTATAACTACATTGTAGATGCATATTATGACTTGTGCATAATCATAATAATAACGCGTATCATTGTGTTTTTGTTGTAAGCCAAGTTCATTGAAATTTTTACGACTTTACCCTTCCCTTTTCGCTACCACAGTGAGATCATCATGGTATATACATATATGACATTGCCATATTTCCGCAGGTTGCTAACAATGCAGTGCAACCACACGCATCATCATACAATTCTCTTTAGCAGTTTTGTTTGGAACATTTATTCACTTTTTTGTGCTAATTTTATACGCTGCGCTGCCGGTATAATGACCGAGTTACACATATCTGTATACAAAAAAAAGCCATAACAAATCATTATTTCGGCCTCTTAACTTTTTCAACTATGTAATTATAATTTTTTTCTGGAAGATATTGGAACATGCGAATAAATGAATAAGTAAATATATAAAAGGTTACATGTTTACCTTATGATTATGAATGCTGTTAAAGTGGACAGTAGAAAATTAAAAAAGTGTTGGGTTGGAATGGGAATTGAACGACCTTTGATAAAAGATGATGTTGATGATCAAGTATAGAAAAGTACAAAAAAATGGACGACCTTCATCAAGGCCAATACTAAAAGGAGTTGAGTGGAAAAATGAAAACTCATCCTGAATATTTTTTGTTGTCTTCTCCTTGCATTTATTATACAAATTATATGAGAAACAATGACCTTTTCTACCTGTTCAAATGAGTTACGAATAATAATCTTTCAAACATATTTTGGTATGTATATAAATTGTACTGACCATGAGTACAAATTTAATCCGTTATCATCATCTTATTTTTTGAATGGGTTTTTTTAAACTGCAGCGTTAATGTGTTTTGATTCACAAGACCTCAAGATGTGAATAAAGAAAAATGAATATAAAGAAGAGTGAAACAATTGTGTTTAAAAATCACAAGACATAAAAAATGGACGCAAGCAAATAAAAGGAAACCATTTTAAGCTTGATTCAACTGACACTGCGCTGCTGCTGAATGAAAATGGAATGTCAAGGCAAGCATCAAGGATCCAACTTTTTCATTCCTTTCATCTCATCTCTTAAACTTACCAATAGACAAGATCTTGTGATGGTGCTGTTTCTTATAAATACAGTAGTAGTAGTAGGACTTTTTTCAATGCAATAATGATAATGTTACACTCTCTGCTGATCACAAGACTCGTTGTTGTATACTTGATGCGTGTTGAGTTGCTGACCAATACGAGGTCCTTCAACATTGCAGATTTTTACTTCTTTTGTAGCCATTGCAAATATTATTCCTCTTCATCAGCCACGCACCCACTACAACTTCTATATATAAAGCTATGTGTGTGTAGTACACACTGTGTACAATGCATTAAGTATGAAGGCAGAATAATCTTGCTTCATCCTCTGTGTATAATTGGATTGACGACGAACCAAGAAATCGACCCTGACGACAACGGCGCGGCGTTGTTGTTGATGAGATGATCATCAAAATATTTAATAATTCATAGCGTAGTCTCCAAGTGTAAATCTCTTATAGAGCTCTAGATGAATTATTCTATACAACCACTGCTACTTCTCCTTTTCGAGATTAGATAGGTATATGTACTTGTAAGGAAACTGAAAATCATTGTGTGTGCCGTAACACATGGAAATAAAAATATGATACTACTACATGTACATCCATAACATTGTTCTTGCTCATTTCTTTTAAATAAAAAGCTTCACTTTTTAAAACCATCCTAGAAGATTTTTTTTGGCTGACGTTAAAAAATAGCGTACTATGTAAACACTATGCACATAGTCTCTTCGCATCAAATCAAATTTAAAAAAATACATATGCGTTTTATAGTTGATGTGTGTGTGTGTCTATCGCATTCCTTGCAAAAAAAACAGCAGCAACACTACTACTACTGCATTGTACGTCTTCAGTGATGATGATGCTGCTACTTGAACTTGAGGCAGTAAAACTTTCACTTTTTCTTTTGCAGCAGCAGCAGCAGCAAGCATCATCATCATCATCATCACAAGGAACAGCATTAGGAACAGGACGGAATACTGCATTCCTGCATAAGTACATACATACCACACTAACCATGTAGCCATCAACGTAATTAAGGAACAATGAATGATTCTCCCATGCTTCATGTATACCATTCAATCATATACCTTTATAAGCAGACGGTTATACATTTCGGTTGGGGAGAACAAATGAGGGAATAACTTGTATACGTATAAAATATCTCATCATATTATCGTCACTCTAGGCCAGACATCCTATAAAATACGGGGGGACTTAACTGATCAAAAATAACGTATGCCTACATATTATTATACCTATGCACGCTAACTCTCTTAATTCTTATAATGCTAATATTATCATCATCATCATCATCATAACAATATATTATTGCATTGTCAACATTACTACTACAAGGCGGCTTTAATACATTTTGCTGATGCAAGGGTAGGGGAAAGGATATGCACTTTTTTTACTAATCCACTCTTAATCTGAAAGCGTTTTAAATTCATTTTCATTACGTACACTAGGGTTTGTATATCAATCAATTTTTTTAAAGATAAATGAAGCCAACTATGTAAATAAATTTTTTTGAGTGCACTTGGATGCAATGATGATGAATGATGAAGATGCATTCCTCTGCTGAAGAGAGTAGTACCCTAGACCTAGGATAATTATATATAATTTTATTTTAATAATAATTTGAATAGGTATATAGGCTACTACTACTCATTCCATTGTGTGTGGTACTTTGGTACATATATTGATGACGACTACTAATAATATCCCAGTATATAGTTTAGTAGAGTTTACAATGAACCTTATAATATTATTCTATTTTTTATTTACTTTTTCATGAAAAAGTGGTAGTTTTCAAAATTATGGTTGTTGGAGATGGTATAAAATGATGCCTGTCTATAGAGCTAAATAAGTATAAATTATAGCTGAGGATGATAATAAAATGACAAAAAAATTATAATTGTATTGTTCTTAAAATCTATAATTTACATATGTATGTATAATAGTGTGTGGGTGGGTGATTTGGAAGGATAGAAGTTTGTACAAACAATGATCCATTTTATTCCTCCCAACAACCATTTCTCTTTGCTATGCAATTATTAATTTTTTCCCTCTAGTTCATCACAAAATTGTAATAAGTCATCTGTTTTATTATTGTCATCATCACCACATCACCATGAACATTCTATATTGTTATCATGGTCATTCCGCTTTACGTTTATAGTATGCTTTATTGTTATTATTATTATTTTTCAAGCTCGACCATCACACATCACAGCATCATCGTCAAATCATAAATTCATACTTTATATTATGGACTATTATAAATATTATGGGCAACTCAAACTGTATGTGGTAGTTCGTAGGATTTTCATTGTCAAACAAACTATGAAATATAATGCACTTCTTTTGTAATGCTCTTTTTTATTGTGATCACGTTGTTGTTACCAATTGTTTCTTTTGTGTGTGTATTTTTACAACAACTCCATGACTACTCGTTTGGTTTTTTTACGACAGGACTTGTCATGGCATCGGAAATAAAAAAAAAGAATCTACTGTATAAAAAGTTGCCTCCATATAATTAATATAATCTCAAATGTACAAATTGACAAACACAAAAAAAAAATATTAGACCTGCTAAAAAGATTTACATATTATCATTTTTTGTAGGTATGCTTGCAGGGCTGTCATGGATACAATTATTTTTTATAAGTGAAGTAGCATAAATAAATATGATAAGTAAATATATGTATTTATTTTACAATCAATAAATTGTTGGAAAATAAATATATTTAGTTGCTTGCTAAAAAAATTAATGCAAATTTGTTCAGTTGTTTGTAGACGAATATTTCCGTTATTTTTTGTGGATAATTTAAGATGTGGCTACTTACCTCTAGTTAAACAAATTAATCTTCTAAAATGAGCTTATGAAATATGTCAAATTATTGTAATAAATTTTTTGCCGGTTTTGATCCTTTTTCCAAGCTAAAATAGGATTTCCCTGTGGTGTATTCTGAAATAGTAGCAGTTTAGAAAAAAGGAGACAAATCGTAGTATCATGACACATGCCGTGTTTCCACCTCGTTCCAAATAAATTAGCTCTGTTTGTCACATAATTCCTTCAAGCCTGTCATTGTTGCTAATGGTGTGTTTATTTGAGTGATGTCATATATTGCCAGAAACGACTACATGAAAAACATACTCTTCCGCTGGTGGTTATTTCAATTGAAAAATACAAATTGAAAAATGCAGAGGAAAACTCATCACACACCTTACTTTGTAGCTTTCAAGCACATATTTTAATTAACTCTTCTTTTTCTCAAAAAGAAGAAGAAGAAATGATGAAAATCCGCAAGATACGTGTAGTATTTAGCAGCACGTCACTCGTTTTTTTCCAACACAACTTGTTGTCTTATTGTCAATTGTAACAATTTATGAATTCCCTCATGTTTCCAGAAGCAACATGCCAGTCGACTGATAGACAACTCAATCTCTTTCATTTTTGTACTTGCTGCACATGCTTATCGTATAGTATACGTATATATTATATATATATTTTTTTTGTATTCACGTCCTAACCCCATGTGTACGTGTGTGCAAAAAGAAGTTGTTAGAACAAGGCCAGGGTCGTTGGAGAAATGAATGTCAAAATGTGTTTGTTCAACAAGAGGTGTTGAGGAGATGAGTGTTTTGTGACCTTCCATGTGCCGATGAATTAAAAAACTGCGGGTGCCATCATCATTACCACCTGCTGCTACTATTGCTGCTAGCTGTAATTTCACTCTCTACCTGTTTATATTTCATCTGACACTGTTTCTAGGTCCAAAAATCACTGAAAATGATTGCATATATAGCAAGCAGCATGCCACTTTTTTTTATAAAAAGTGTAAAAATTCAGGCAAAACAAACAAGCACCAAAATGGAATAATAATGTGAGATAACAGAATAATGTACTGGAAAGTGAATGCGGCATAAATCGATAGAAAGGAAAGCAAATACAACCTATTTACCAATTTAACTTTTTTATGACCCTTTTCTATCATTCCAAATTATATGCCCTTTTCCATTAACTTCCGCAGTAATCTAAATGAAGATGAGCACACACTCCAATTTTGCATTTATCCTTGCAACTCAAATAACACATCAACGTACATAAATTTACACTTAAAGCAACAAAACAAGCAAGAGGAAAAAACTAACAGTTATCACTGCATAAGATATATAAGTCAAATGACAATACATAATTACTAGCACGCGAAAAATATTATCCTTCTCCCTTTTTCTATACTTTGAACTTATTTTTTTTCTATACAAACTTGTATCCTCAAGCGTGCATTTAAAAACAAATACCATTTTTTTTAAATAGACGTTTACGACAAATTTACTATTTTCATATGAGCTGCATCTTCTGTAGGTAATGTTACATTACCAATGTATGTACCTGCCAATGCGGAAAGTCAATCAATAGACACACAGATGTTTTGAATCATCTCACTGTAAAATCAAAGGAACTTTAAAAAAAATGCATAATAGTCAGTCATGCAAATCAGTGATGCAGCACACATGATACATTTTTATAGGAACCAGGAGATTGCTACTGAAAGCAAAAGTTACACTCTTTAAATAATGCATTTTTTCTCAATCAGAAATGCATGCATCAATAGGAAGAGTTCAATTTACCATGCTACTATGCTATTACTACTACTACATTGTTTGAATAAAC
>JAITYZ010002650.1:0-14759 GCA_027744595.1 Paronellides praefectus
GTTCAAAAATAAGCAGCTACCAGTAGGTAGCTACAGGGGCAAAATGAGAGACTGGAGGAGCGTACATTACTTTAACATGGGGGAACGGATTTTACTGCGACACTATTATGAGTTAGCTTATAATAATATTTTCCATTATCTCGTCATTTCAATGGGACTTGCTTCTAGCTCTCTGCTGCTGTTCTTTATAATATAATATTTTTCATTATGTTTATAAATTCATAGTTTATTATGTGCTCTCTTCTAAAGGTGCTTGCTATGTATTCTACATTCACGTGCGTATACTCAGTCTCTTTTTACAGAACAATAGTAAAGTTGATGGGTACCAAGTTGGTAGTGCCAAGTGCATCATCTATATTAGCATTGCACTTGCACATACGCTGTATTGTATGCAGAGTTTAGATACAACCAATAATGTGACGCAAAGGTAAAATTTCAAAAAGTGGAGTGAAGATGATGTGTGTACCACCGAGAGTCAATTATTGTTTGTTATTTAATCTAATGCGATATGCATATATGCTTCTTTAAAACGAATCTTGAATGATATGAATTTGAATAGATCAAATCAACTGTGTCGTGAGCTTCCTATATTTAAATTTTAAGTATTTTTTACTAGCAAACGTGTTGAGAAATGAGAGAAACTCATTTTTACGGACAAATGTTTTAAGTCTGTACAAACTTATGATTACTGATAGATTAGTTTATCACCTATGAGGACGTGTACTTCATAAGCAGACAGGAAATGTAGTTCATAGCGTTGTCGTTACACGTATGTCAGTCTCATATTTCTTGAGCAAGCACTAGTAATCCTCTTTAACCTGTACAAAAATAAATTATCAAAAGTCTACTGCTTGACATTGGATGCGTATTGTGTTTGTATCTTGCACACAGAAGAGTAATAAGAGCCTTTTCTCAAAGATGTTCTGTTTTTTTTGTAAAGAAAAACTTTTATTTGCGAATGTAGACTAAAAAAATGTGAAATTTTCATATGTACGCAAGTAGATGCTCATATTATATATTATTATGTACTTTCTCAAGTGTGCGTATTTTCCTGGCGTCTGAAACTGTCGGTGTATGATTGAATATAAAATATAAAGAATAGAATACGTATAGCATCATATAAGGTGTATATAAAGCATGGTAGGTATGTATGCAGGATACAAAAGAGTTTGTATTTATTCATTCATGGTGACGGAGGAACTGGCAAGGAGATGATGCTTTTTCACTTTTGCTTACATAACCTATTATTGAAGATCAGCTGAATGAAATCAAGTTGCAATGGTTGAATAGAACTGAAATCGAAATTCGCACAGTTATTGTTAAGGAACAATGAAAGTCTTTTGCGTACCCTGCCTGTCTGTCTGCTCGTCTGCATTGCATATTATTCTCTTCTCTTCTGCGTATATACTCATATACATTTGTCTAAAAAACCATTTTGAAGCACAAATATACTTTTTACTATACAGTCAAAAGTGGTGTGTGTGTTATAAAGAACCTCATCGATTTTCTCCCCACATCATCATCATCATCATCAACATGGGCATTATAAAAGAAGACACTCCACATCAATATTATGTAATGTATATATATTGTATGGCTTGTATTGTGTGTGTGTCGCTGCATTTGCAGTTTTAACAATAGCGATGTAAAATGTAGGTAGACTTTTATACGTAATAATAATGTATGTTTAGGTCATTCAAAAAAATCCTTTTCAATACATTTCAGAAAAGAGTTGAATGAAATGAATGAATGCACAACTACAACTACTGCACCATTTACTGGCATGTGTGTGTATAGACACAGTGATTTGTTGTCTGAACTTTGAATAGAGGAAATTGTACAGGCTTTGTTGATTTTTTTTGCACTGTATGCTGTTATAAAAATACTTTCGCCTTACTAACTCAGATTTGAATGTAATGTCGTAACGGTGACAATGACATTGACCTTACGATTTGTGATTCTCTATAGTGCCGATATCACTGCGATGCTGCCATTCAATCAAAACACCTTGCTGAATAACTCCAAATTAATTTCTTCAATTCGTCAAGAGATGAAATGCCACAATTTACACTTGCAAATATACACAAAGCTTTGATATAAGGGGCGTTTTGCTACTCTGCACATCTTTACGCTACATAAATGACACAAGACAGTACATACGATGTACTTTTAGCGTTGACTATTTTTTATGTCAGTATACTGCATGTTTGTAATTAATTAATCATGTTTACTGCAAAATGGGGTGATATGGCTGTTTTAGTGATGAAGATGCATATAGTAGCGAAGCAAAAATGTATGTTATTTTGAACTTAACAAAAAGTGTGCGCAGTGCAGTATTAAAAGTTCATATAAGTAAATCGGCAATAACTTTGAACGGTAATTTGTAAACTTTAAATGGGTCTTCAGTAGTACAAAAATACCATTCAAGCCCTTTATGTAGTAACACACGCCATTGCGTAGTTTTAGTGTGGTGATTTGTTCGTAGAAAGGACAATCACAGCACAATGCTCTGATATGCAGCCCACGCAAAAGGGTTACAAAAATGTTGAATGTGAGCTATAAAATAATATTTTAAGCAAGCTTGTTGTATTATTATAACAAGTTACAGGATAATTACTTGGTTTAGTGGTGATAAACAATCTGTTCCCTATAACCATCATATTATTATCATATTATTTTATATCCTCTTTGTCAACAAAACAACTTCCACCACTGGATATGTTTCTTTGTGTAGCACCTACTTTTATCCTTGCAAACGGTGCTAGAATCCATAAAGCCGAACTCAAAAGAAAGGAAAGAGGTCCATCAAATTTAGTTTTACAATGTTTTATCTCGGTAAATGACCCCAAACATAAAAATGTTTGAGGCATGGATATTATATAGGATGCGGCCCATTGTCCTTCCTCTTTTGAATCTTATTTTATATTGGTCACTACCTGCTGAGGTTCTTTTGGTAGATAAGAAGCCCTCAAGAAGAGATAATTCTGAAAGCACCCACTAAACAGATTTACTACTTTTCGTACGGTATCAAGCGGCTAGGCTTTCTCACTTACACTCTCTGCTTCATTAGCAGTAAACTTCAAATTAATATGAGAATTTTATAGTCAAAATATGTGTATTTTTATTATCACGGGCTGTAATATGTACAGGATCTCACATATATGTACAATGAATATTCAACGATACAATATGCTTCCTCTTTATTCCAAGTGCGAGCCGAAAAAAAAGATCCAACGGGAATAAATATAGAAATATTATATCCACGAGCTTCATCGTACCAAAAGAAAAGGTAACATGCACATATTAGTATTATTATTACGATTTTTAGGATAGTGTGAGTTTCCTTGTGATAAATTTTCCTGCTATATCATCATCATAACATCATTCGAACAAATTCCCTCACCTGCAATTTCACACACACACACTTCATTATAAGCACCTTTTTATGATGGTTAGTTTTGTAGTATCACCATTTCCCTTCCTGCTTCACCCCCATCTCTCTTCTCTCTCTGACACAAAATATACAAGCTTCTAGGTTATTTTCGTAGAATTACGACATGCAGGGTTGAAATAACACTTTCAAAGTTTTATGACAGGCTTTAACCTAATGATGCTAATTTCGACAAAAACTTTATTCCTATATCTTATTATGGTGCTACCACTACTACTGCATATTATACTGCCAGTGCCTATACCATGCCTTTTGCCTGCATCGCTCACTTTTGACAGTCGTAACATCAGGAAATGGCCATTTTCCCGCATACACTGTGCATATTGCCTATAAAATTTTGAGAGATAAAAGTAATGGCAAACGAGCTAATATCTCCGCCTTCACCTGTCTTATTTTTTGTCTCCTTTTTTTCTCTGTGACCATCATCATTTTTCAAACGTCATGAACGATGAAGAAGGAAGCATTGACCATCATCCATCTTGAGTTTTTAAGCTGCTTAGGAAATAACAGCAGTACTGGGAGTAGAAATAGTAGTGGCAGCAGTGGCAGCCAACCATGAATTTTGAAGCAGAACGATGAAGCTACCTACCAACAAACCATCATCACTGTCCCCCAAAAAGGTTGCAGAAAAATGCCGTATATTTCCAACAAACCTCGTCGCGTTATATTACGCTTCGAACTGAATAAATACCAAGTTTGTATTTAAAACCCGTGTCGTTTCTGTATTTGTTCCTGTACCATTTTCAAGTATTTACGTTATATAACCAATAATTTATTTGTTCAAGGGTTATTTTTTCAGAAGTTTTTACAAGCTTTATTTTCTCATTCACTATACTCTAGTTTTATATATTTACTGTCATTTTCTGTATTTGTAAAACAACTATATGGTTTTCCTCACGTTAAATAAATGTATCTTTGGGTATTATCCTAAAGTTCATCGAGACTCTGTATGTAACTGGGAACTGGGAGCGTGGATACGGGAAAGGAACACAGTAGCAATGAGAAAACTTAAACGCAACTTTTATTGCAGTTTGCAAGGCTTGTTTTATTGTGTATTAAACTATTTGTTTGTAAAGATGCGCAATATAAAAAAAAGTTGGAAAACAAATACGGTTTTCAGGTAAAATAATTCCAAAATCCTTACCTTGTCCTTAAAAAAGTTCACACCTTTTTATGACTTTCTTGAAAATCCTAAAATAAAAAAACGATAATAATTCATATAAACTTAATAAAGAGGAAACTTGGACCCTTTCAATGTTTTATTGATTTTATGAGATATCATATAATAGATATTATATACTGGGATTTTCTATTAAATCCCGTAAAAGTAGATGATATTGACGATATAATACCTTGATGCTTTCATGCAGAAATTCATGTTTGTTGACTGTTCATATTTCTCGAAACGGAAACTCTCTGTAAGCCAACAACGCAATCTTGGGGACTCGTCAAAACGCTGTAAATGTTACGTCGATATTTTTACCCTTTTTCTACAATATCCCGTGACTTTTCTCACTCTTTCTGCCTCTCTCATAATAATCAGTAGTATAGCAAAATCGTATGTATTCCCCTAAAACATCATCATCATCATCATCATGCGTATATGCTCCACAGAACATGCGAGCAAACAGTAATAATCCTCCTCAGATTGATATCCTCCATCCATTTTCTTCTCACTATTTTCTAAGTGGTTGAATGATATGGTCGTTGTGGAGCTGGATTTTCTCCCTTTTTGGAAAGGGTTGTTGGATGGAAAAAGCACTCATTCACTTGGCTAATGCATCGAAACATTTTGATGTTCCTGAAATTTAAGACAAGACATATATAAAACCAATGTATTCTCCTTGCATTAACTGCTGAAGAGAAAGAAAATTATGTCATGTTGAATCTTTGCATTTTGTTACAAAGTGCGTTGTGTAGCGGTGCAATGATGTAAAGGCTTGTTTGATCTATAGATGTATACGCACTGGCAGTACATAATCATAATCATGACACATTTATGCTGAAATATATAAGTCTACTTGCAGTCAATAGAATAAGTAATATATAATTTATGGATATGTTTATGTTTTTTTCGAAAATGACGAAAATAAAATGATTTTTGTCGTTCATATATTTTCATCCACACTATTCCTTGATATTCATGTCAGAAAACTCAAGTTGCAACTTTTTACTTGTAAAAGTATTGCACGTAGATGTGTACGTCTATATTTATTATGTGTTTGTTAGTGCCGCTGTGAACTAGGCATTTTTTTGGATGTTCATGATCTGATGATGATGATGATGCGATGACGATGGATGATGAAACATAGGAAGCAGGATGTCATGGCTGAGTAACTTGCATGGATTTTCCGATCTTTTGACCTTTAGCTTTACTCTTGGCTAATTCTGTAAGGGTTGAATTACTTAGACCATATCATCAGCCAAACTGACTGACTGAGTTTCTGCTCGGAAATGTCACATCAACCCACGAGATTGTTTTATCATATATTATATCTACATACATACTTGAGTATTACTATAGATGCTGGATGTGTGTATTATATCGCTGAACGTGTAAACCATTATTGATTTGCTGCTTCTTTTTGCTCTTGCTGTTGTGGGATTCGGCAAGGGTATGAAAGAAATAGTAATATGCATATGTAATTGTATGGTAATCATCATCAGAGAAATCACAACACGTGGGGTTCGGTCGATCATATTTCATCATCAGCTATACTACAACAACGCAGTGTGAAACCGTATTTCGATGTGTAAGTTACTTTGATTTTGTTTATTATTTGTGGAGAATTTTCCCAAGACGGGTCTGTGCCAGCAAAAAATGGATTTCTCATGGAATCTGTTCGATTATTGAAACGGAAGGAACAAAAGGAAACAAGACGTGCTATTTTTCCAACAACATCTATAATGAATGTATTAAAAGCCCCTGAAGCCAACTTTTTTTGTATTTTCTAAACTCAGCGTGCGATTACATTCCTAGAGGTAAATTTATTAGAAAATTATCATGTTATGAGACAAGTGTACGTAGACTTGGATTCTTTTAAAATGAAAAGTGCATGGGAAAGTTTTGGGTTTGCATGCGTTTCCATACATGGCCATCATGATGGTGAAACAATGTGACTGTGTAAATACAGTACAAGCTAACAATGCGGCAACACATGCATCAATATTATACAGAGCGGAAAGGCTCAGGTAGAGAGAGAGTGAGAAGGGGAATACATTTCATGATTAGCTAAATTGTTTTTATTATTAATGAAGCCGAATGTCGTGCACCAAAAAGTCATATCGTTCTTATTGTTGTTATTAAAGCGAGCTGATACATTCCTCTGCAGCAGCAGAGAGTTTTGGAAATGATTTTTATCCTCAACGCTGTCGCTTTCATGTATATAAGATGTGTGTGTGTATTTATAGTGTACAGGGATGAATTGTAGAGTTGCGTGTTATGCCATGTAATCGAGAGTTGGTGGCAAAGCGGAACTTCCTTTCCATGATCCATCACGATCAAAACTGATGATGACGATGATGATCATGATCACATAATGATGACGATGTCGATGATAGTGATTGCAATGCTGAGTGATGGGATATAATGGACTCTGAAAGTCACACAACTCGATAATAAAAAAGCGCAAAACATACATAAGTAAAACGAATAAGCGTTGGAAATTTGTGAATATACTGTGTACACGCATATGCATGTATTTTTCTCTCCCACGTTTATTCGATAAATCCGAAATTTAAAAAAGACAGCATTTCCAGCACTGGACACGTTTCTACCCTATTTGATGAGCGTGTGTGTGTGCAAAAGTGCCGCACAATATTTGGCCGTCGTGTAATAGTAAAGTAATCAGAGTTGACTTGCGCATTTCCGTGATTATCGCAAAGATTTTAAAATGATATGGATTAAAGAACACATGGATTGCATTAGTTGATTTTAGTGAGATGTCCTGTTTTCCTCTAGAGGTGATATGGTACTTTTTTTTTACTGAAAATGCAAAAATTAATCCAAATAATATAAACCTTGCTACCAAAAATAATTCAACTGAGCCATTATTACATAGCGCTATATACCATAATATTTTATATTGTACGTTGTACGTATCAAAGCTGCTCCGTTATTTCGTGCCGTACTAGATTCACGAATTACCTTCATGTAATATTTATGGCAAAATGTTGGATGCATGGTTTTGATTTCAATAATAACAACAACAAGAGATAGTGAGACAGTGGGAGAAACATTACATGACAAAAACATTGCGTGTCATGGGTTATATAGTTATGCTTTGCAATCACCTGGTGTGATCAAATAAAAGCCATTCTACTCATACCTACCTACCTGCATAGACCATCTATCTATCTGTGTAGTTTATACCACGACCACACCTTAACCCCAGTTCCTGTTGCAACATGCATCAATAATGTTGGTTATTTTGCCATAAATTTTTAACCGTTCTCGCACTCAAAGTTAACAAGCTCCTGTTTTACTGCTACTGCCGCTGCTCCTCTCTCTTGCTATATAATAATCATCATGAATCATGAGTATCTATGAACTCTTATCATTTTCCTCACAAAACTTTTTTTTGCCGTGGACGAGTCGCCCAGCAGAAATGATATACCAATCATGATCATCGTCATTATCATCATCATCATACCATGAGGCCTTTACTGCAAAACATTTTTAGTTTGTTGAGGATGAAATTCCGGCTTTAAAAAAAGCCGTGCCATGGGACAAGTATAATGTACACGTGTATATAGTAGGTATGTATATTCTCAATGAAAAATCTGTACATTTGTATTTTGTTCGTATCATCCACTTGAAATAGTGCATGCATGATGGTTGCGATGAGTTCTAGTCGGCTTCTCTCTCTCAATCTGACTCACTTCCGTTTGATGTCTGATCAACAAGATTTTTTACGATCGGATTATGCCAAAGTGACTACTTCCTTTCTATTACATGCATCAACTTGGACTCATCATCATTATCAGCTAAATATTAGGGCTAACTCAGCAAAAAAAATATACACACAAAACGCGGCAATTCGCAGGGGCAATGTAATATACACACATGTCTCGTCAAACTCTTGTTTCAAATCATCTTAATGGTGCGGGGAAAATTACTATATACCTACAAGCATTTGTATGAAATGTAAACTTAAAACATTTAAGTTTAAAGTACCTTCGTAAAAGTACGTTGTAGTTTCAGATTTTCTAATTTTTGTCTGAAAAAAAATCTCGACGAAAGCAGCATTGAAAGTACGTTTATCCAAATGTCTACATAATACACTCCACTTTGTCTATCGGTTTCAAAAAAAAAAAATTTTGTCTAGTATTTTAACGACATTTTAGTATTCGTTGTGTTTATTCGGTACTCAAATAAAAGTAAATCCTAGCTTGCACATAATAAATACTTGGTTGGGTAGTTTTGATATGGGACGACAGCAGACATAGTGGGTACATAAAAATGTGAGCAATGAAATGCAGTCCTGGGCTAGGCCAGACCACCGGAATAATATGAATTGAAAGAAATTACCCCTGTGAAATAATTTATACCCTCTCTCTTTCATTATTATTCTCTCGTTCCCGTTCCTTCCTCTTCTACCGCTTCTCTTGATGCTGCTGCTGTCGACCTTTAAAAATGTATTTTTGTTGCTGTATACATCTACAACCTCGGACTATTCAACTTGAAAAATATTCCACAACAGCAGCAGCAAAGCATTCAACTATCTACTCAAGCTGCTACTCACTTCTCCCCACAACAACACTCACTCGCTTAGAGAGATACATACCTATCTACATTATACATTCATTTCATTGTATTGCACAATTCCAAATCTCCTTTGCACAAAATAATATGTCTCCTTTCTTACACACTCGTCCTCTTTTTTTCTGCTGCTGTGATTTCTGTTCCAATGTTTCTCTGTCTCTCTCTCTCGATTTTTTTATTGAAGCTTGAGAGTAATATAAAAATCATATAACGTAGCATCGATTCCCCTACGATATTTGCCACCATACAGAACTAACTTATCCAGTGCTTTACGGATTTATTCAAAGCCTCATCCGACCACTGCTCACGTATCACAATTTTGGCCCAGTGTTGACAATGGCCATAGGCTGGTCATGCAACACAAGCTGAACACCAAATAATCAAGCAGGCCGACCAAACAAATAATACAACGTTCCACATAACTCTGTGCGAGCTTCTGTCACATTTTCAAAAAAATAAATACATACCCATACGAGAGAAATATGAGTGGTGGTGGTGGCAGAGGAACCAAGTTGAGTACACCTGGAACCTTCTTTTGACTACTATTTATTGTTGTTACTCAGAGGATGATTCTTCCTTACTGTCCCCTTTTATGATTATGTGGAATATGTGTAGTAGCACTCACAGGTCACCTCACAATCAAATCACATTTTTGTATACAGAAAAATAATGGAGAGTGATTCGAAATGAGAAAGAACAGCGGAAGCACAGTTGATTCAAAGACTTTTGCGGCTTGTCTCTTGTTTTGTATAATCAGTTGGGTCAGCAGGTTCTACAAAGAAAAATAATATTACGCTTTATATTCTTTTCAATACTCTTTCTGGATCCCGCAGTGTTCACATTTAACCGAGAATACTTTTCATCGTTTTGCGATTAATAATAATATTACCTGATTCTGATGATGAGAAATGTGTAAAGGTAATATTACTCCAGCCTGTGTATATATTAATATTACTCGCCGTTCATAAAATAAGGTTGAGCACGAGCAAGAATTCTATGAATATGAATTTGACAGAGAAAAGGGGGTAGTGGTCTAGCATAAAATATAGGAATGCATAATGATAATGGTACGCAAGCAAGCCATCAATATTAAATCACACAAGCAAAAGAAACACACGTTTAAGTAGTCGAAAGATGAGCAAATCTGTGGTTTTACAATGATTTTTGTTATGATAATAATAATAATAATGATGATGATGATAATGACATGTCAGTAGAATTCCACTGGGGAATGGAATGAAACTCCTTTTATCACAATTTTAAGCGATGGGGTGACATACAACAAAAGCCAAAAAATGATCATGATTAAAAGGATGCACATGCAACTGAAAGAAACGGCAATTGTGCTATACACAAAAAATCTATATGCAAAAAAATGTGAAATATTACTCCTTTGAGTACACCCAAATATTACATAATAATTCAAGAATATATGCTTACCAACACATACACAAAAAAATGAACTTGTGTACTGTTGATTGTGTGCATACATTATTTTGGAACTACTTTTTTATCAAGATAATAATATCACGTATATTATATGATTATGATGCAGGAGCAAACTCAAAAATTGAAAAGAAAAACAAACGACAGTAGCTTTTAACTTCATATTTCCCCAAAGAAATATATATGCAAAGAAATGAAAAGGATGCCTTTTGACATATACCTACGTGTACTACTCTCTGGTATCTTCCCATTGTAGTAAATGGACAAAAAGAATAATACTAACCTGTATAATAACAAGGGATATTTACAACTATCTCCATCATCAAAAATTATGTTTATTAGCTTTGAGAAGAACCATTTAGACACATTTTCGTCCAATTATGAACGTATCTGGTTTCACGGCGAAAGAGAAGACTCGTATATTTTGTGTGATATATAATTTTACCTGTGTATATATCCACATAATATATATACCCATATATAAAAACAACATTTTGGGGAAAATGACGACGACGCGGAGAGATGATATCACATAAGAATTTATGTACGGTGTAATGATAATGATTATCTGTTGCTTACCGAGAAAACGGATGGTTTATACAACTTTTGCACTGCTGCGAATACATTTATTCATAAAAACATACAAGCAAACAAACAACATTACTCTCAGTGTTGAGAAAGACAAATATAAAGTTTTATGTTTTGAATTACAGCGGCTGAGAAGTTTGAAATATGAACATATCTACATATAATATACATATCTATGCAGATATACCTGAAGCATTACATCCTTCTTTTTAACCTGGAGGAATAAACAAGATGATTCTGGCAAAAAATATTAAAATATAATTTCAGTTCCAGTACTGCTCTACCTACAAAAGTTTTTTTTTCCTGTTTACTAATAACGTTTTCGAATTTCTGCCGACGGAAAAAAACAAGTAATATGATCATCGTCCTGTCATTGCAACACAGCAAGATGAAGATGAGATGATCTTTTATATGCAAAGGTATATACATCTTCCTCCAAGCTTTCAGTTTAAAAAAAAAAATATTATTTTCTTTTGTTGTATTGTATATCCATATAGTATTATGGATGGGTACTCTGTGTGTTTAAATGATATAAAAAGTTGCAACATCTAGTAGTAGTGTACTGATATATAAATATATATATATATATATTGGATGGTCCTTCATCATCGGATTCCTTCTCGGTTTGCTGGTTTCATTTACTTTCAAGGGCCGTCTAAATGAAATTATATATCACACAAATCTCATGACATATTATCCGCTCGTAAATGTCGATACGAAAGGATGATGATGGGACTACTCTCCTTGTGTACTTCTAGAGAGAATCATTTTCTAGCATCCTCTCGTCCGTCGTACGTAACAGTTGAGTAAACAAGCTCTCTGGCTAGGTAAATATATACCTATGTACGTAAACACATTGTGTAAACGGAGGCTGCAAGCCTCTAGCTGTGTGTGAGAACAAACAAAAAAAACTCGGAAATTTCCGAGGGTCCAAAGCGTCTACCATTTCAAAAGAAGATTTCTTGACTGAACAGAGAATGAATCTCTTTTGTGTTCTCGCATTCTCTAATGATGATGAAGGGGACACTGACAAGGGAAACGATACATGCAGCAGCAAAGCACACATACCATTGCTTTTGAAACACGGCAAAAAAAAGGAAGGTGCTTGAATGAATGATACAAACAGACCCATCAAGGTGTGCTGCTGCTGGATTTAAAATATCATAAGGTTTATGAGTACCTGTATGATATGTGCATATGTACTTTTAGGTATATTGTCGTTACGAGATAGAATTTGATGTCCCAATGTATATACCTACCTACAAACATGCTCCTGAACCGAGATTTAAAAGAAGAGATATTTTTGTGTTTGTTCAAAGGTGAATGTTCCACCACCAGGTACCTTATTTAAGATGGGTAGTTTATATTTCCAAGAACAAAGAAGTAGAAAAAAAATGCAAGCACATAATTTACTTACACATTTAGGATAGATAATATGTATAGGTATACGTACATATGATTTGAGACCCTTGTCTCAACGCGGCAAGGGGTGCCACTTGGTATTTTAATCCGACATTCAATTGCTCTTTCAAAGACACTTCATCCTCCCCTGCAAACAAATATCCTAGCGAGATCATGGCATCATCCAATGTACTTGTACTTCATTGACATGTATTTTATTATTATATATTATGTAACGACAGGAAGTAAACTCGTCTAGTCGTCTGAGTTTGAGCTCTAGATTATTTCTTTTTAATTAGAAGATGTAAAAATTAATACACAAGTACTAATTTAAAACTTGTATTGGATTTTTTTGTACCAGCATTTTGTTTTTCTCTAAAAGCATCTGAAGAATTCTGTAGACCAGCATCATTGTAAATTGGGAAACAATTTTTTCCTCTGAATTTAAGAAGAAAGAAAAACTAAAACCGTATAAAGGTTAAGTTGAAGCATAAAGGTGGTGTTTGCTTTGCACACATGTAAAAATAATAAACTTTGTCAGTTGAAACTCTTTCGGAGAGAAGCATGGTGTGTAAAACTCTGGATTCG
Organism: Paronellides praefectus; assembly: GCA_027744595.1. NCBI lineage: Eukaryota > Metazoa > Arthropoda > Collembola > Entomobryomorpha > Paronellidae > Paronellides > Paronellides praefectus. The sequence goes on from JAITYZ010002650.1 coordinate 13,239, forward strand.
TACTGTGACTGACTGCACACGAATTGTACTGAGGATTTTTTTTTGGAATGCCTAAAAAGGGACACACTAGAGGTAGGTAGCTACCGAAAGGGATCTGTTGTTGTACTTTTACTCACGTCGTGCACATCACATAAAATTGAATTACGGGCTATATACCTCGACGATGCGTGTTGGAGGGTGAGATTTTGATATATGGAGGTGCAGTGAACATAAATACGTTACATACCTAAGCATGTCTTTCAGTCAGGTATTCCATACCAATGCCCAAAACAAAATCTCACCATATACAACAACTCACATTTCATAAATCCGTACACACACACATACAACCAGCTAAAGTACGGATTTTACTTTGCTGCATGAAAATCATCATGAAATACATCCGTCACAACATTTTTTCTCTTCTCTTCGATCCGCTCTTTTATCCATTTTTTTCTTCTTTCTTTTAGCTTCTATACCTTCCCCTTCATACATAATGGTATGTGTAAATCTACGCCTGGTATATGTACTAAAATAAAATACTAGTAGTACAAATAGCAGAGAAGCTGAGTGAACTTTTTTTTTCTGCCTGTCATCAAAAAATTGTTTCACTCCCTCCAAGGTACATACATGCACATACCTACATACGTTACGTACACTTTCAACTCACCTTGGGAATTTTGTTCTCACGCGTCAGCACATTTTTTTCTGGTAATGGTCCCTTGAAAATATCGATGAAATGTTGAGAGGGTATTGGTATGTATATACCTACATTCCCACTGTAGTGAGTACGATATATGAGCACAATGAGGGTTGTACATTTGAGTCCTCGGATCGGAAAACTAAAACTTTAAGCAGATGGGTCTGGGTCACCCCTTGTCCTTACCGGTTAACAAAAACATTTTTGCTACCTGAGCTTACTGAACCATTTCCAAATAATAACGAAAGAATAAATTCTCATCTTTTTGCCTGCTGTATAGAATACCGATTGATGTTTTTAGATTTTTGTGCAGTACGTTCATATATGTTATATATCTACACACACTTACAAACGACTGCCACATTAGAATCGGTTAATGAGCTTCAAAATTGTTATTATTTTTTCTTTAAGCTGTTACGGGCAAAAGTTTACCTGAATCCGATCGGCTTCCACTCTGTCTCAAAGCATCATCATAATTCCTTTTTATTTTATGAATGCCGAGCTCATTTCATTGAGAAAAATGGTCAATTCTCTCTGCGCGTTGCGTTTCCTTTTTGGTACGCTAAGCCATATTACATTATTATTGTTATTATTATTATATCCATCCCCACATATATACTATATATTACAGTACCACATCAGCAAGTTCCAGATTTCACCTTAATTCTCAACTCTATCATCATCACATGCAAACAATAGAATTTGACAGCTCAGCACCGCACTTCTACTCGCTTTGTTACAAGTATACGCGAGAACTGGTGAACTGTATACAGAAAATTGTTATTGTAAAATCCTTTTCTTCAGCTTTTTGGTGCTCTGTACATGGTATATATAATATGTAC
>JAITYZ010002651.1:0-10009 GCA_027744595.1 Paronellides praefectus
TGCATCAGTGAGAGTGCATTTCGTTCCCAATTTCTTGTCTACTCAGGTGGTCAAAGATGACTGGATGATTTCCCTTGTGAGTTGTCCATTGAACATAAAAGCTAATCTCAAAACACACTGCATAGTTTATCTAAGTTCCCTCTCTCACTCTCAAGTCATAAAGCACGCAGGTTAACAACAATGCATTGATGGTGGTAGGTGTTCTGCTGATCCGGCTTGTCGAGCAGAGACAATAAAAACAATAATATTCTCTGTTGAGGTCAACAAGAGGAATGAGGGCTATTCCGTGATTGTCACCCTCCACTTCAAATCAATCTTTTAAACAAGTGAGTGTGCTGTCCACTATTGGTTCCAATAATATGCACTTTACGTGAAAATGTGACCATGAATTTTCCATTATGTACTTACTTAAATGTCTCTGTTTGTGAGTCAATTGTTTTCTATAAACAGACCATCAGGGAAAATAATAATAAGAATGTTAAACCGTCAAATCCATTGCTCATTAATCATTTTTATTTTGACTATGTGACAAATATAAAACAATGATAAAAATGCAGTTGATTTATACCATAGAAAATTATTTATGTAGCGGAGAAAGCAATGGCAGTCATGCAGCATGCATCTGCGTCCACTTTTTAGCTTTATGTCGACTCCAAATTGTTGACTTTTTCAATGTACTTAAAATCATTCAAACATCTTCCAAGTCATTTATTATATCATGATGAACATCAAAAATATATAAATAGCTTAATATTATGGCGCAATGCAAACATACATAATTCAACTAACAGACTAATTTTTCTTCGTCTGGTCCCTTTCCCCTTCTTATCTCGCTCTTTTAACTCTTGAAAGTTGGGTCAAAACTGTGAGTGTCGATTGAAGACTTCCCTGAGTGCTTGCTCAAGTGTTGCTCAAGTATGGAAAAAAGTGTCAAAGCAAGAACTGTTAAGGTGATGACGAGGATATGGCAGAGGGAAACTCCAGTTTCCCCAAACAACACGTACTCTCATCATCACAAAGACAGCAGTGTAGTAAGTATTTCACGTATGTACAATATATGTACATGGTCCGTATTCCAATCCAAAATCCAAACTCCTCGTCTTGGTAAAATGCTTGTGTTTTTCTCTTTAAAAAAATATTATCTTTTTACGTCAAGTGAAATGTATTAAGTTACCCATCTGTTGCATGCTTCAAGAAAAATTTTTTTTCGTTAAAGTCACTCGTTCGTTGTACAAGGTTCACTTATGCTACATATTGTAAGGGTAAGGGTATATGCTTCACTACTTATCTTCATCTAGTACTAGCATGCATCACCAGCGAGTAATGTTCATTATTTTTTTGTTATATGCAACGTTATTATTATGCAACACACACACATACCTTTATACAAAAATAGTAAGGAAGTTAATGGTTATTTTCGCTTTCTAAGGAAGTATTATCACACGAAATACTTAACCCCCAGAGAGGGATGAGAGAGGCGACAAGCATGAAGTAACGTTGTCAAAGTCACAGGCAGAGGCACACACACACACACATAAAATACAATATTGAGAAACGTCTGAAGCCTTTTTTATTTTGGAATGAATGAGCAGTGGTGGTACAAAGTCTTATCGACATGACATCAAATTTCCAGTCAGTTCGATATGGCAATTGCAACATTGTCGTGTTGAGTTTACTGTTTCATCTCTTGTATGATGTTCCTCAACTATTTTGTTGTATTTTGGTAACTCCGTGTGTGAGCTTGAGCTAGCACTGAAAATTCTCTTTTTTCTTCTCTTCTTATCTTTGCATGATAATCATGACAACAAGGGAAATTTATGGAATGGGACTTTAAGAAGTAAGCAATCAAAAACAGAAGGCCACGACGATGCATGTACCAATAATGAATTTTTGTCCTTTGGATTTAAAAATGTGAGCATTTTGTGTACTAAACATAGTATAGTGTATTTATGTTGAGGGAGGAATCCCACACGTAGTCTGTTTCCTTTTTAGATGCATGTATTTTCCTTCCAACAACAGTTTAAAATCTTTGCTAGTTTGAAATGTTTCAAGTAGCAGTTGGTGGTAGTTGTCGTGCAGTGTGCTCATAATAAAAGGCAAAAAGGATGAGTGAAAGAATGGCAATTGTTATTAAACACTATATTGGCTTATTGCATTTACTACTGACTGTGGCTGGCTGTAGTATGGGCAGTTGTGGAGACTTGAGAGCATCAGCTTGAAGAAGTAATATCAAGAGAACCCCACTACTCACAGGAAGAAAAAAAATCTTTATGAACGCACAATATTTAGGTATTATTTTTGTTGTTGAGTATTTGGGTAAGATTATTTCCAAAAAGTCGAAAGGAAAAAGCATACTGAGCACGCTGAGATACAGCATAAATTTGATGTTATTGTAGGTAGACATACACTTATGTAACTTTTGAATGATGATTATAGTGATAATAATAAGAAAGAGGATGATATAGTGGCATTATATGAATATATATAAAAGAGTAGTTTTTCTATATAAATTGCTCTAGCTGTGTGCTGTCACTGTCAAACTTGACAATGTTTACTACCACTCTGTATTCCTCATTCTTGTGACTTGACAGGTTTATGTGAGTGTCCCCTTTGGTCATTTTATGTTTTGATAAAGTTAGGGACAATTTCATGCTCTCCGGATGCGTACGATTGTGTTATTTGTTTGTTGCTGCTGCTGGTGGGGATGATGATGGTCCTGTTGCTCAACGAGAAAAATAAAAGAGGCAAGAAAAGCAGTGGTACTATAATAACAATAATAATTGTAGTAGCTGAAGTGTCTCCTTCAATTCTTATTAATTCTCATAAAACTTTCAGAGAGGACAATTTTGAGTGTTTTGAAAGGTGAGGGAATGCCTTCTGCAGGTATATAACGAGAGGGAAAATGAAGAGAGACAAACCACCTAGATAGATAGATGGAAGGTGAGAATGGAACGTTTATTTAGGATTGTTTACTTTACAGCAGATTGCTAACTTTTCTTGAAAACTTTACCTTATTATTACTGCAGTGCATTCATTTGTACCTCTTATTATTTATCCAACAGTCTTATATCTTTACGTATTATCTTACTTTATCGTCACATACATAAAACTGTGCGTCCTATTACAAATGAAGGTTGAAAATATTTTTTTACTGTCCTACATATAAATTATACTTTCGTAGGGAACAAGCAAGGAAAAAAATACGGATGGCAATGCAAGAAGGGTTAGAAAAATATATAGCAGGGTCCTCATAATGAGTAATTGTAGGTATGGTCATGATTTTTATTTTTATTGTATCTTGGAGCACTACCTTTTCGAGGGAGCAACTGTTGATAAAGGGTTTTTTTTGAGAGAGAGAGTTGACAAATGATGTGGTGACAAAAGGGGAGTGTTAAACAAATTTAAGGTTCAACATGTTTACCTATGTATAAATAAAACAGAATTTTAAACTTCATCTTCGTAAAAAACAGCGAATGTATTTTATTAATATTTTTATATATTTTTTTGTATCCCGATTCTGGATGTGACCATGATACGAAATGGCTCCAATTTTCCAAATTAAATCCAAAATTGATTATTATTCTACGCTTTATCATAATTTTAGATGTGGTATGTGCACCGTTAGACCTGACAGCATACTGCTTATTTATTTATTTATTTAAGGTATTAACGGTTTCAAATCTCGTATCCAATATATAACATGTTCTCTATATCAGAAAAAAAATGTAGAGTCTGGTCTGATAATTTAGACTACTCTTGGGAATATTATTTAAATACGTGTCACAATGATCAAAAGGTAGATAGGCATTGGCATTGTGTGAGGCGTAAATATTTGAGTAATCCCCATTGTTGCAAAATAATCGTTTTCATCCGTTCAGCTTCTCTTTAGTCCTTTGGTGGTAAAGACTTGATTTGGTGGGAGACGAGATTGGGAAAATCTGTCCAGCATTTGATGCCAGCAGGATCTAGAATTTCTATTTACTGTTTGCATTACCTTGTGTTACAGCAGCCGCGCTTGCGTAGTCTATTCTCTGCGTTCTATCCTCTTTCTCTTTTGTTACTGATTTGCTTTGTTCAACACCTCGCTCATATTTTCTTATCGTTAGTATGTGTGGAGCAAGCACTTTATGAAAAGATTCTAATGAAATTATTTTGGCCTCCTGAACAAATATTATGAAAAGATTTTTCTTGCCTGAATAGCCACAAATGAAAATATTATGGTATTTATATGGGGAGAGTGACAGATGTTGTTTTTATGATAAGTAAATTGAGCGTGAGCAGAATCACGGAGAAAATAAAAGTGGTAAAGATAAAAACCCTTTTATCAAGTAGCTATTGTGTAATTGAAAACAGCAAAATTGTAAATATTTTTTAAAAATTAAGAAACGACCTAATGATGTTCACAATTACGTAATGCTTAAGTTGTAAATTTATAAATAAATTTATTTTCAAATACTTTATTTCAGATGAAAGTACAACGTTCTCAGAGACCCCAGCGATAAAAATAACAGGAGATTCGCTAGCAAATTTCCCGCATGTTGGCCCAACATTTACTTCTGCTACTCTTGAACAAACAGGCCCTGTCCATTTAACATCTGGGAATACGATACGTTTCCAGTGTGATATCCAGGGTGCCCCACCAGCCAAATTGACATGGGTTAAGGTAATCCATCAAAAGAATTCTTGATCATTTTCATTATAATAATCACAATAATTATCATCCTTTACCATTGAACTATCAGTTTACTACATTTTTCGTTGGCTATCTGTGATTCCTGCTTATAAACTACAGACAAAAAATTCTGATTATATGTTAACTTCTAAAATGAATCATTATCAATAAACCGTTCTTAACGATGGTGTACGCAAACCATCAGGCAAACACAGAGCATTTCGTATATTATTTCAATAATTGCATTTTTATATTTTACTTTTCTTTTTATCATAGGATGGAAAACCAGTCAACGATAAAATGTGGCGGTGGTCTAGTTGGACCCTCATCTTGAATAAATTAACCGCTGAAGACTCGGGTACCTACAAATGTTTAGCTGCCAATAGTTTCGGCAGAGATGAGATCAATATTCAACTTCACGTGACAGGTATGTATGTATTCCTATTTGAAGTTTGAAATGTGTGGTGTGAGAATGCAGCAATCTACAAACTGTTTTATGTATTAAGTCATCACTGCTCCTTCTTTCTCTTTGATAAAGATGTTTGATTTAAAATTCCTCTCACATTCATTTCATCTTTTACACTCAAAACATGTTTTCTTTCCTGATTCTCTCTCTTTTTCTCTCTCTCTCTTTTTTTTACTCTCTAGTTACTTTTTTAAAGCTGCAAAAGAGAACGATAAGAAATGTACGAGCTTATTGAAAAGCATACATAAAAGTTTAATCCTACATATTTTAAAACCTAATAATCCGAAAGCCGCTTGTCTTGATAGACATTTTTTTAATAAAAGTGACAACATGCCTCTGTCCTTCAACAAAAAAATAGAATAATGCGTTACCGTTGTTAATTTTGTGTTTTTCTTTGAAACAGAAATGACTGAGAAGCGAAAGCCGGAGCTAGCTGTCGGATATCCTAATAACACGACTGTGTTGGCTGGACACGAGGCTGTGATGGAATGTGTAGTAAAAGCTGGTAAATCCTCTATTCCGCCTCACATCAAGTGGCTAAAGCGTGTTCCTAAAGACATAAAGATAAATGAACATGCACTCAAGAACAAACATAGGCTTTTACATGTGGAAAATCAACACGTTCTCGTCATTCAGGTATGAGGACAGCACTTTGAAATATTATTTTGTTTATAAAAAAACGTAGCAATGCTGCTGTTGTTGCACTTTTGTTGTTGTTGTTTTCATCGTGATGTTCTTGACTGCTGCACTGTTGTTGTGTATGCGTCTTTATTACTATTTCTTCATATTTTCATAATAAAAAATAAAAATACAAGTGTGTAACAGCATATGTAATTCTATGTATGACACCTTTTTACAATGTTATTTTTTATTTTTCGATTGTTGTTCAAATAGGAGTCTGATGATGATACAATCAGAGTGAATGAGACGCAGAAAAATGGGACAATCATTAGTCGTCTGATTTTTACCAAAGCGGAGCCTGGTTTACATGACGGTGTCTACTTTTGCCTTGCAACAAACAGTGTTGGATACATATTTAGGGATGCTAAGCTCACTGTTCTTACTGGTAAGTGTGTCATTGTTGCTTGCTACTGGTATTATTATATACTACTTATTAGGGAAATAGTGCCGAGTATTGATAGATATAAATGAGTAATTGATTTTTGTTCCCATCTCTTCAATCTCTGAAAGTAATTTTTTTGCTGGAAATTGTTTTTTTTACTTTAAGCAGGAGCAGAACTTATGAACAATGCATCCTCAGCTTTACCATTCCCAATTATCGTTCTGGGCATGTCGACAGCCGTCTCTGTGTTAGTAGTAGCAGCAGCCTGCGGTCTCCGTCGGCATCAGAAAATCCAAGTGGCGAAGCAGACAAGAAGCTTAAGCCCAAGAAAATTGTCCACACCATATATTAACTCATCCTCCGCCGCCTCATTTCATCGTCACAGTCATCATAATAATCAAAATCAATTGAGCTTCGAGCCACGGTTTTTACCCTCAATCCATTCAGCCTCCCTTGCGGACATTATTTGTCATCAAAAGTGTGGCATGTCTCAGCCGACAATAGAAATTGCCATGTCTCGTTGCTCGTGTTGTGGAGACCAATCGTCAGAGGTGTCCGCCGCAAGGACATATGAACAGTGTTTTAACGAAAGTTTTATGACGTCTTCTACACATAGTCATCATTCAATTCATTGTGGTGGCCATTGGACGTAATAGAGTGTAAATAGTTATTTAATGTGCTTAATTCTCTCCTTTTTTAACTGTTAATGTCTTAAAGTTGTTTCTAGTATATTTATAATCTTTGTCATTTAAGTGTATACTTTTTTGCAACGCTTGTTTTAAATGCAACCACAAAGTGTCTTCAAAGGCTGATTTTTATGTTTAATTATACCATGAAATCTATTTAGTCAGTTACCCAGTTCGTGTACAAATTATCCAGTTAATCTACCATTGTATATTATCATGTATATAAATATAAATGCTTACTTGCGTGAATGCGTGTATTTACTGTTGTTTGTGAATTTTTTTTACCGAAACAAAGTAGTGGAAAATAAAGAAATATTGAGTAAAAATATAATTGGTTGCAAATCATTTAATCATTGTAACCGGGATTCCATACAGCAAAATGAATGAATATATTATGTATAGCCAATAGAACAAAATGGAAATTGCAATATTTCAAGTTTATTCTTCGTCCCGACATACTTTAAAATGAGGATGCTGAGTATGAAGGTACCCAGGGAATAAAAACTATATAATCTTCGGATTATAAGAGCATCATTACCCGCGTTCACTTATACGACTTACTTCACACGCTAGTCTAGCTTAGCCAGAAAAAAAACAAGAATGAAGTAACCAAATACCTATCAGTTGAAAAAAGGAATAATAATAACCTAAGGAACACGGGTGAATGTTTTTTGTACCTGGATTTATACTGTGGCCACTAAAAAATACCAATTTTGATTGATTCGAAGAACACGAATTGGGTTTAATCTCTTGTCAAATCGGATAAAACAAATGCCGAATCAGCAGAAGATTAGTTCAATTTAAAGACTGACGACTGTCCATTTGCTACTCCTTTTATCTAAAAAAAAGTATTATTAAATATAAAACGTTGGATAATATTTATTATCTCGCAACTCGCAAAAATTGAACTCCTTTTGAACTTTATATCTTCGTTTTGGCTTGCGTTTACATACAAATTCACTACAACTATATGTGTATTTTCATGGTACAATGTACAATCCTTATTATTTGTATAGCTGCATCGCATAAATACCTCCCAATAATAAATACCTACATCATCATCATCAGCACTGGATGATGAACCCATACCCAGAGTTATGGGATGGGAAACAATGTAATTTTCTTCTGAAAATTCTTGAAAAGACTTACCTGAAGGCATTCATGTTTTTTTTGTAACATGCAACCTGCTCTTCACAAGTTTCCTAAAGTTGAGTTGTTATATTCTTCTCAAATATCAAAATTGTAATTACTACCTGATAAACACAAAGTTGATTCTCATTTATGATATAAAAGAATGATTAGCCTGTGTTTGTAATAAATCCCATGTAGTATAATGTTCACTTTCATTTAAAGTATTTATTCCATCACGAACTCAAATAGAAAATAAATAGACAAGCAAAGTGAGGTTTAAGACCGGTGGTCATGCCAGGTGAATGATAAAAAATGGAATAAAAATAATAATAAATTGAGCAATCATTTTTTTTTACTGATGAACAGCAGAATCCAAAGCAATGTACTTCTCTTCTAATGCATCATTGCAATCAAATATGGTTAATGGTAATGTTAGCCAACAACAAGACTTGAGTATAAAGTGGGCTTGAGAAATAAGGCTAGTAGCTACATTTTCCAGCGTTTATTAATGATTGACAACCAGGTTACTGTTGGTGTGCTGCCATCATCATTTGCTGCTTTTGTTAGCAATAAAAAGTACAAAAGTACACATTTTCCATTCCCGGTTTTTACTATTTACTTTATATACCTACATGCATGCATACCTAAATACCTAATGTTTCATGATGGTGGTTTTTGGTTTGTACTACTGGTGGCCTGACCACCCGGTATGAATGCTGAATATACAAGTGCCTTTTTTGATCAAACGCTCTATTAATGATTTTTATGTGATAGTGATGATGTGATGTGCAATGAATACATATTCATATGATATTATGCTGCAATCGTAGAGGTAGGATGAAATGATGATGATGATGTACGAATGTATTTTCTGTACAAATAAATGTTGATATGATATGATAATGATCGTTATAGAAGAAAAAGAAGGAGGAGGAGGTGGAGAATGATGAACATGTCTTGTTTGTTTTAATAATTGGTTATGATGTGTTGTGTGTATACATATATACCTTCATACATGCCTTAAACATTTGCATACTTTATCACTGACTAGCAAAATAAGCCAAACTAACCATTATTTCTCATTCCATCATTGTATTTATAAGAACTTCCCAATTTCCTATCCTTCATTACTAAATTAATAGCATTTACTGATGATAGAGTGGACCACAACATGAAAGAAAATTATAGGTTGTAGATTGCCAGACAGACAGCAAGAGAAATAAAAGTTGCAACAACTGGCATCATCATCACGTAAAATGATATTTAAACAGGTTCATTCAATTTTCTCGATTTGCAAATCTTTGGATTGCTTTCTTAGTTGTTACATTTATTTTCAAAAATAAGAAGCAAAGTATAAGCTTTTCTTTCTATGCCCATCTTATGAAACCTCATTCCATAGTATACCATATACATATTATGTGATGATGTGCATAACAAACATTTGGCTAATTTAAAACAATTTATTTAGCAACTGCAACAGACGATAAAGCGTTTTTGACTGTAATGCCTAAAATAAAAAATATGTAGGTATACACTTTATATTGCGATGGTGAATGCAGACTTTAAAACTGTGAGGGGTCTTCATGTATGCCGATTTTAAGAAACATCAAACAGGATGAAGGTAATGGAAGATAACTCGTTACAATTGAATTTAATGAGGTACTGAAATATAATCATTTCATGTTTATAGCTTTACTTTTCAATTAAATGAAGTCTTGATAACAAACTTAATAGCGATATTTGTAACGTTTTGTGATAAAAGGTAACCTTACATCTTGTACATTATAATAACTAACAAATAATCATTATGCCTAAAGCACTCTCAACATCAACGACAGTTATTTTTGCTGATTTCGCATTTATACTTTTATCATTGTAAAATACCTTATACATAATAATAACACTTTAGCGTACTTTCTGTTTCGTACTAAACATAACATACACTACTGACTATGCATATTATGTATAATAATTATTACTATGTATTTTTA
>JAITYZ010002652.1:0-25825 GCA_027744595.1 Paronellides praefectus
GGATGAAGTTCAAGAAACGGAAGAAAAGTTAAAACAGTCCAAGCGGCTTCTAACGGTTAGTGAAAAATAAAATTTCAGTAAAAGTTAATGGATGCCTTTAGGATTGGTCAAATCAAATTTTGATTATCAAAATGTGAATTGGTAACTTTACAGGACCTGGACGGAGTCAGGTGGAAGGATCGAAAGCCAAATGAGTATGCAGAGTTGGTTGCTCATTATCGTTTAAAGATATCTGGGTTAAACCACAAAAGGCGGTCGTGATATGTTAAATATTTTATGTTATCTGCAAAATATAAATATATTATTTCAGTCAGGATACAGAATGCACGTTAGTTGTTTTTATTATACGTTTAGGTTTTATCAATATTTTTAGGAATGCGAAATTCAGCATTAGATATTATTAGCGATTTGGTTGTATTGTGTAAATAATTTTGTAATTACCTTTTTATAATGCATTTTTTAATCTTCTTCTTTCACCTTTTCCATGTGGAAATATTTTGTTTGCCAATACATGGTAGTTATTAAAGCAAGATGACAAATCAGAATTATGAATTATTTATTCAAATAAAGTCATATAAATTTTATGCAGGTCAGTGAATATTTTATTTTTAATGTAACAATATAAACTAGAACGTAAATATTTTATACATTTTATTAGTCAACGAGCTTTTAACTAAGTGCTACTCAAAATCCTGAAGACAAAAAATAGAGCTATCAATAGTAAACTTGTTTTCTGCGTTCACGCAATGATGATATAAATTCGTGTTTGCTTTACTTGATGGCGACGCCACCAAAAGGGTTTAATTTAGTCTTTTATAGTTTATATATGCATGTGTATACAATTAGTCATGTCATAAAATAAAGAACGTAATATTAAGAGATGATTTTATTACCAAAATGCCAATTTGTTTCTGCCGAATTTCTCGGGTACTTACCTGCTCGCACTTGAGCTATTCCAGTATAAACGGTTGTGTAGATATAAAAAATTGTTAATAAAACCAACGATTATTTTTTATTAACTATGTTTGCATTGAATGTCTATATTTCGTGGAGTATGATGTTTGTCATATATGTGTCGCGTTTTAATGTAATTATTAATTATAAACATACCGCTTTGTGTTATTTTCCAAACAAACATAATATGTACATATGCCATTGTATGGGCATACCCATTCGGTATAGTCAATAGTAGGTAGTTAACGCATGAAAAAAACAAGCAAATATAATGGGAAATATTTGCGGATGCTTCATTAGGAAAGTCACGCATGTATTTTTCGGGTACACAATACACAAGCAGTCGATTGATGAAATTATGCATGACTTCACTAATAAAGAATTAAAGTAAATTAGCGGTAAATTAGATGAAAATTAACCAAATTAGTGAAGAAGTAATAAACTTTATTTCATATAAATTTTTAGCAAAGTTGGAAACTTTATGCCGTTTAAGGAAATTGCTTATCGTAGCATTTTTAGATAATGCGTTTTGTTGTTTACTGTTAGGGCAGGTCTCCTGAAATATAAAAAAGCTTTTTCATTCATAAGCCGTACATGGCTTACTTTACTTAAGACAGACATCCTTCTTCTTTCGACTGACAAGCATACGTTAAGTCCACTTCCGAGCATGATAAAATATAAATTAGAAATAAAAATGGAAACGCATAGCAATACCAAGAATGTCATTTAGTTAATTTGGAAAACTGGGTTTGCGAAAAAAAAAATCATTAAGCTTCAGCTGTTTATAAGGTTCCCATTTTGCATTTCCACACATAAGTAAATTCGTGATAGTAAGTTTGTACTCATTGAGATTCTCATCCATATATATAATAATTTTTCTCATAAACCGTTTAAATGACAGACAGACAACAACAACGCTCTAGTATTCAAAGAAAAGTGACCATATATATACTACATAATAGATCTATCCCACTGCCAGTGGGCCACTGGAAAATCCCTCCACTGTCATGGTGGGACTGCTTTATTTCTTACAAAGTTAGAACGATTCATACTAAATTGGAACAGGTGTCTATCAAGAGTACGTTATCATTGAACCGTTGCTACACAAAATGGTGTAGTAAAATTTGTGATTGTCGGTTCAAATTATTTCTGTATTTACACTTCTATATTGTTTACCAGCTTGGTAAAAGAATGCATTTTTTTGCGAAACACCACATGTAAACCATGCATATTTACTGTCACCATGAAAACATAAAACCCACTACTTTTCATGACACACTCCCAAATCCAAATACCTACATAAATGAAGAGATTTGATTTTCGTGCATTTAATAAAACATTACATCCCATCATCATATTAATCATTTTCATGTGATCTTTTCATTTTATATAGGTTACTTGATAGTTTGATAGCATGCATGTGTGTCAAATACCAACATTTTTCACAAACCTCTCGTTGGAACTCATCCTACCACAAAGTTGTGAGAGAAATGCACATAAAAACTTTACATCACTAATTTTTTAAACAAATTAATCAATATATTGCTACTCGGTTGTCTTTTTGCGGTGCATATAAGTTTGGACCTTACCCATCTCGCTTAGATACACTTGCATTGTGTATTCACTGAACGTGAGAGGATTAGTAATTAGCTTGTCCGTGTTGTGCTGTTGGTGCACATTAGGCCAATTTTGTCTCCAACAAATATAGGCTGAATATATGTCGATGTTGATAGTTTGCTAGTCTGCTGACTTTCCTGTACACTGAAATTTTTCATCAATCGTTTTCGTATAATTTCCTCTGTTTTGTTATCCATAATGTAGCTACGATACGAACATGGACAGTTGTTTTTAATACTTTCTTGGACTGTTGTAGACATCTCGTACAGGTACAGTTTCCGAGTAACCTCTTTTTCATGATTGGATGCCAGTGTTTTTCCAGGTGCTTTCTCTGTATATTTAGTGACATATATGTGTTGACTATTTTTCAGGTTATGGCCATCTACTGCTGCAGTACGCTAATCCCAATTAAATATCGACGTTTGAATCCAATTAGGTGCATTGTAAGACGCTTAAACTGCATGTTTGTTCTTTAGTGGGTTGTGGCAGTAAATGAATGTAGTCCGTTTTCGGCTGCTGTCCGTCGTCAACAAGAAACACGAATCGAATTATGTAATGCTTTATAAATTATAACAATATCATTCTAGCACCAGACACAAAATCAATATCATACCATTAAAAATGTTCATTCGCGACTTCCTGAAAAAGGTAATCTATTTTACCCTGCAGCAGGTTATAGGCTCTCAAATAGGAAATACCTTGATAATTTAACATAAAATGGGCAACTTGTCTGCTAAACGTAACAACAACCCAACCTCAAAGAAATTTTGTGACCAATGTTGACTTTGGCAAAAAAAAGTACATTTTCATTTTGGCGTCATATCATTCCCAACAATGGGTAATATAATATAAGTAATACGATTCAGCTTATATGGATGAATAGCTTTCTTCTGCCGACTCGGAGTGGGTTGCTCATTGCTGATAAAGCAACACAAAAGCAAAAGGTTGACTAGATAAGGAAGAAGTAGTAAGAGTACAAGGGTTTTATACCCACTCACCATGTGAAGTGCTTGTTGCCTCACATCATGAATGGCAGAATTATGGCAGAGAAAGCACGTATTTTTTGTTTCATTTCCCATACAAAATCGCCATTTAAAAAGCCTGACAAAGTGATAAGCTCCTTTCTCTCTCAAGTGAAGCTTTTCCTTGTGTTTTTTTTCGCTTTCGACAACCTTACAATGACGTCGTCGATGGATAATAATTTCTTGAGGAATAGGAATAAAACCGAGCTCATTGACTCCACATCATATTACATCCTGAGGCTCATACACACGTTCTTTTTGTACATATATAATAACTACATTGCGACTCATATAAAAATGTACTTTTTCTCTTTCTACTCCACTCTCTTTCTAAAGTAAGCATCATGTGAATATCATTACGACGGTGATAAGATTAGATATTCACAATACACAAGCCAAATTGCCAAACTCTGTATTATGTCGCCGTGTTGTTGTAGTCTCAAACGTTGCTCGACGTCGTCATCATGGTTGTCGCAGCATACCTAAATCCAATCCTCACTAATACTATGGAATAATAGAACGAATAAAACATAATGCTTGCGTTGACTATTATCATCATCAGCAGTAAAGAGAGAGAGAGAGAGAGAAAGAGAAAGAGAACCAAGAAAAAACGAGAGTGACGTTCCTAAGGGGGCTCAAGTGTGTGCACTTGATAAATGGCTGATATTGCAATACTTCCATCATCCCTACTCTTGCCAGTTGGTACAGCAGCATAGTTTATCGATAAGAGAGGAACAGAAAAAAGTGTAGAAGTATTACTCATTTCATATCCGGGGCAAAGAAGGATTACTCAATCATTACTTCATATGGAAAAAGGATTCGAGCCAGGAACCTGCAATATGAATAAGTGCGCATAAAAAGACCTACATATATTTGAGATGAATAGTATATACCAAAGTACTCGGGAATATATGTTTATAATAATTCTGTGAATTAGATCCGTTGTGTGTGTATGCAGCTTATCAGGTTATGATGATGAGGATGATATATAGAAAGATACACGGCCTTTGCTTGAAAGTGCTTGAATGCTTACTAAGTGCTAAGCTGCTTTCACTTTTCTACCTTTTGTACAACTTATTTCTCATAAATGTCCCTTTCTTTTTTTGCCTACAGCTTATTTCTCTGGTTGTAGTGCCATGTGTGCCAAGTAGAAAAAATTACATTCGAATTTAATGCAGAAAAGTCAAGTTTTCAGCTCAATATATGAACGTAATGTGCAGATGAAGCTGTTCCTGAGAAAGAGAAAATGAGAACGAGGAATATTGAAGAGGAGGAGTCGGGAACTTAAATCCTTTGAAATTACAATTGTGCGTTGCACACCTTAATTCATCACATCATGATACATAAGTAATGTTACAAATTTCCTTGAATTATAAACACAATTTGAACTCGTATTTCAACAAGAAAATCCTGCTTTCAATTATGAGTATATGTGTTCATATTAAAAGGATATAAACCTATTAGTAAATTTTATCTACATCCCGGTTCATTGCTTTGAAGCGGAAACTTGCCCTGAAACGAAGAAACAAAAGATGTAATATTGACGCTTTAATAATCTGTAATTCACCCGGAAATAATCTTGCATGACTTACAGAAAATATATCTACATACGCTATAGTTGTCTTTTGACATTCAACCCGTATGTGTTTCAGTTATATCTATTTTATGTATACCTACATATACTCACATATGTATAGGTGTAAAATAAATTGTGGATGAATATGTAGCAATCACACAAAAACATATTGTAATTAATTGAGATGTCAGTGTTGCTAAGGCGAAGGCGGATTGGCAAAAATGTAAGTTTGAGGTTGACACATCTCTGAGACAGTTTCATTTTTCAACATTGTTTGATTCTTGTTTTTGAATTCATGTTTACATTCTCTTGTTCATAAAACTCACAAATAATCTGAGAAAGATATAATTTTAAAGAAAAATTGGTAATAAAACCATTAGAATGGGAAATCGAAGTGCAAAGGAAGATATTGTGACGAATAGTATAGTCTACCTTAAAAATGCTACATTAATCACAAAGTTGCAGCTTTAGATAAATTGCGAAATATAAATGCAACAATTTTCAAACCTAAGAAAACCGTGTTAAAAAAAAGAAGTAGTTTTCTTTTCTTTTCACTGACATTGGAAAGTTTACAACAAGCATATTAAAGGTATTAGAATTTCACAGGAAAGTTTTGTGTATGTTTTACTACGAAAGCTTGTGGGGAAAAAGAGAAATTCCTGTAACCTACGTGAAAGCAGACCAACACTTTCCACACGGTGCATGCAAGATATATGTAACGTATTTGAGTGAGTGTGTGTGTGTGTGTACGAGCTTGAGTAAGAAAATCAGTTTGTCCAACAAGAGAAACGCTGTTAGGATTATGCCACGAGCTTTTGTATCAACATGGTGAGATCTCGCTTCAGCATCAACTAGTCTATATTTGTCTCTTCGGTAGTGCTCACGCAAACCTGTGAACAGCAGCAAACCAACTCCGTGTGAGTGAAAGTAGCGTGCAAATAGCAGCAACAGCGTGAAAAAGCGTCAATGTAACCGTTTCCTTTCCCATGTTTCTGTTCAACGCTTGTCAAAGCTTATTTATCCACAACAAAATTAACGAGTGTATTATTATTATTATCATGTCATAAAATGATTTAAGCAATTATAATTAAAATTGTGAATATGAATTACGTATATAAATCTTGAAGGTGTTAGAACACCACAGAAAATCCACGTAATCTTGTAAAGCCCCAAAGACTGGTTTGTAAATGTTCTGGTGAAAGCAGTGTCTTGTTTTGTGAAGAAATATATAAACATATATTAATATTGTGAAAGTGTGTGACACAAAGGATATTATACAAGTGACATGAAATCATATAAAATGAGAACATTTGATTGATTTTACACCTTGTTTTTTTATTTATTTCCAGTTTATTTGTAGAATGTGTTTATTTCCAAGTGCCCAACAATTAGATAAATAATATCATGCATACGAGTTTACGAAAATTATTATGGTATAAAGCGAACATATACAACTACTGCGAGTACTTGGGAACTCGTCAACAACTACTCCCCGTTTCTTGATGAAACTTTTTCTGCTTCCTTCATTAACATGGTATATGTTATTATGATAATTATGAGGGAAAACTTATCACCAACTGTACAAAAGTTGTATTACGTATAATTATAGACATGAATAAGTGCATGTGTTTTGCCCTGCTTGTGATTTTACACACCAAGTTCGGTTCAGGTAACAAAACTCACCCATAAAAGAAAGTACATGGTGATAATACTAACAATGGAAGGTGTACAAATAGTAAACAAGATTGTGGCAGGCGAAAGTGCCTAAATAATAAAGTTTTAT
The DNA here is from genome assembly GCA_027744595.1 of Paronellides praefectus. Taxonomy (NCBI): domain Eukaryota; kingdom Metazoa; phylum Arthropoda; class Collembola; order Entomobryomorpha; family Paronellidae; genus Paronellides; species Paronellides praefectus. Next base: position 6,953 of record JAITYZ010002652.1, read on the forward strand.
AGATTGATTGTTTGTATGATATTGTTCCGGTGCGCAAATTTGCTGGTTAAGTTAAGTTTACTCTTAACTGGTAAAGGGCTAGAATAAATAAATAAATAGCAGGCTACACGCTACACAAGTGCAAGTGGCCGGTTTCTATTGCATTTGCATTACAAAATTTGCGTACATTTCTTTAAGTTATCGCAAGAATCCAAAACTATTCATTTGGAATGTTGACTTTTACTTGTATCTGTAATTCATGGATACTTTTGAAATCAGCATATAAGATGATTATTCAGTACATTTCTAAGCATTGCCCAATTACTCATTGAACACATTCCATTGTAAGTGAATTGAGCTGAAAGTTATACATCATGCGATTGCTTTTGATGAGAAGATGAAAAGACTTTTAGGGAATACAAGCTATATGACTTCACTTGCTAAGGGCACTTTTTGACGAACTTGTAATGATTACATTTAGTACTCACTTGTTCAGGTTCAAACATATATCATCAACACTAAATGAACACATTTATTTTTTCATACGGCCTCAGCTCTGCAATCCTTTCTCCCCATTATATAAGCATAGATAAACCGCAGAGTTGTATTATGAGTTAGAGGAATTCCATTTGACAAGACTGAATAAAATACACTTGTATGTTCTGTACACTTTGCACTGAAAAACAATTTATTGTATTGGACACAGTGAAAGTGTGTACACGGTGAAAATATTTAAACACGATATTTGTAAACCGCAGTTTTGTAAAAAGTAGATTTTTTTCATAATTCACGTAGAGGTAACGTGATATACATACGTGGTGCAACGGGGAGGATTATGATGACCTTGGAACATCAAGTGTCAAAAAGTACCCTTTTGGCTTTTAGCTAGTGAAATCTGAACTCGTGCGAATCAAAGTTTTTTTCTCTATTCGTCGGCTGTAGCTCATTTGGGCTTGGTTGTTATTACGCCAGCTCAATTTACTTGGTAAACTATCCCTTTGGTATCTCATAATTTCAAGGCCCGTTCGTAGAAGAACAGGAAGTTTCTCTATATATTTTTATTGACCCTCCATCCGCCATTTAATCATCACACGACCACGTACAACATTGCAAGTGACTTTACATGAAGAGTCGTGTGATTTACATAAATGGCATAAAGTCAACAATAAACATTCATAATGACACTCGTTACTTAGAAAAGCGAAATGTCTGATACTCACCTACATAATATTATATGCAGACACACACTTCACTTAATAAATAACGTGTGACATTATTTTTTTTTATTACAAGCAGGGTAGGACTTGTGGGCTGTAATCTAACTGTGTGTATGTGTCTGTTTTAATGACATTCACTTTTATGAACAGATTTTTTTATTGGCTTCAGATTCCAAACGAGGAACACCACATCATAATACTTTTATATAAAGTGAGAGCAGTAGATGTCAACAAGATTCTTTAATATCATATTTATTGTAGCTTTTTTGTGTGTGAAAGATGTAAAATAAAATTGTGTCATTTACTAACATAGTCTGACTGTCCGTATGAATTTCATAAAATAACTTTATGAAAAGTCTGGTTCATTATTATTTACAATCCACGTGTAGTGTGTGGGGTTGGGAAAATGTGACTTGGGTAAATACGTTAATATTTCTTCAAATGTAAACTCACACCAACCTACCTACCTAGTTTTCAAGAAAAGTTTGTAGTCAATGAAACAATCGTGTTTGCTCTTTCAGGCGTAACGAACAGTTCTTCATACTTTTCATCTTTTTATAGTCTATAGTTCGCAGAAACTGAAAGTAGTTTAGTTACTAAAACTTTAATAAAGTATTAAAAGTACAAGTAATAAATTTGATAATGTACAACAACAAAAAATTATGACAATGGAGATCACGTCAAGTTTTAGAACATATATTTTGGGCCCTTTGCCCTATCCAAGAGATACCTTCCCACTTGGAAATCAAATAGTAAAATTGTTTAAATCCATATATCAAGCTTGTGTGCATGCCATCGCAATTTAACTCTTTCCAATTTACCAGTATTATTAATATGACAAATACAAATACGACATTAATAATTGGATCACCTCAACAGAGATGTTTACAAGTAAAATATAGTGTGGTGATACCACTACAAACATAAGTTGGCGAGCCTTGACGTATTCTCAAGGGACTATCAATTCGTGACGTGTCATCCTGCAAAACAGTCAACTTGAACGGTATGATGAATTTGGATTCTCTCTTTCTTGTCTTTTATTTGTGTTTTAGTATTTGGCAAATTTTCACGTCCTTGTCACAGCTACACGCAATATGCTATTACATTTATATTGTGGCAAATGAAAAGAAAACGAAGGTTAAACTTAACTAGAGCCGCAGAGCGGTGAGTGTAAATTCCCCAATCACGTACACAACCAAAGTTATAAACAAAATGTACTAGAAGTTTTATTCTAAAACCTTACCGACAAAACCGACCCCCAAAAAATGGACAACACATTACTATTTACTAAGTCCACTGATACCTGTTAATTAAATGATACGTTCAATGATAAGTGAATTTACAATGCTGAGCCCAATGATGCTGCTTAAATGTTGAACAATAAACCGATTTATTTTATAATCATCGTTTGCTGTGAGTAATAAATCCCATCTCAAATACATGGTGACATATGACTTGCCGATCAAAAGGTTAACCGAAGAAAAGAAAGCCGAATAAAACAGTTGAGCAAGGCATGGACATTTTGATGTTAATTGATTAAGGGAGGCAGATATTAACATGATAAGATTTAAAAAAATGCTATGTCACGGGAACTTGTTATTTAATATCAAAACTTAGCACGAGATATTCGTGTAATCGGAGCTTAAGATATGGTATACATTTAGCATAAGGTTTAGCATGGGATACTCATTTCACATGCTTAGCATTTAATTCATTCATTCATCGGTCCCATGCGAGGCATTTAATACACACTTGACATGGGCCTTAGCATTGAAGAAACACGCTAACTTGGCTTTCATTTTGCAGGGGGCTTAGCATGGAGTTTGTGTTTATCATGGCTCATGATTTATGGGGCTTAGCAGCAGTTTAAAATCTGTTCGAATGGTTTACATTGGGCTTAGCATGAGTCTTAAATTTATAACATTGGGCTTAGCATCAGTTTCAAATCTGTTCGAATGGTTTACATTGGGCTTAGCATGGGTCTTAAATTTTTAACATAGGGCTTAGCATCAGTTTCAAATCTGTTCGCATAGTTTTCATTGGGCTTAGCATGAGTTTTAAATTTTTAACATAGGGCTTAGCATCAGTTTCAAATCTGTTCGGATGGTTTACATTGGGCTTAGCATGAGTTTTAAATTTTATTTTAAATTTTTAACATAGGGCTTAGCATGAGTCAAAAATGTCCGCCTAGTCGAGAACAAATTATATATTAGGAATATAAAAACTTTGAATAATTAATTGGCCCTAATTGGTCTTATAATTAGTTCTTGAAAATTAGTTTTGTGCACCGACTGCGATGAACTTTTTTTTAAACTCTGCGCATTCAATACAAGCAATATGCAAACACGCTATGAAACATTCATCGTGTGTGTGATCTTAGCCCAAAAGTTAAATTTGCGTGTATATGTATTCACATATGTATACAGTATCTTCCATTTACGTTGCATGTCTGGGTCAACACATTTAAAGAGTTATTTTGGTAACAATTATACACTGCACACGTACAAGGTTACCAACTTACAATGAGGGCAACACAAGTTTCACTCCATGTAAATCTATCTGGCGGGCAGGTGCATTTTTCCCTCACTAAAAAGCTACTATATTCTGCTCCTTGCCATATGCTGTTGATAAAGCTTTGTCAAACTTTCTCTAATCATCACACTATGTTGACATGGCAACATATAAGGACACCACCGGTGATGGCAATTAAACTTGGTGTTCTGGCAAACATTACATACGCAAACTCCGATTATTTAACCGCACATACACGTATTATGCAAAAGTGAGTACATACCAAGAATACATAGGTATATACAAGCATTCAAAAAAAACAACAGAAAAATATTCCACTTGAATGCAATCCTATAATATCATACACATCCTATTCACTAACGTGCATGCACTTGTGGACAGCAAAAAGGACATTTTTGCTTAAGTTCTTCAACATATTTGTGTGACTGTTATATATATATTTAGGTATGCAGATTTATAGATAATATATATACGTGTACAAAAAACATTATATAGCCGGCAATGCTTACAAGGTCACTTTTTTGGAATTTCCAATGCTTGTTTTCTAGTCCAGAGGACTTTCTGTTTTGTTTTTACAGCTTTGAGATGATACTCGGAACTCGGAACATGCAAAATATTATATTATTATAGCGTGTGTATGAGCCGCAGGTTGTAGACAATCTTTCGAAACTATGCACAGTGCATTTGAAAAGTAGAAAAAATACCTGTCAAAAAGTTTTGGCAAATGTGTGGGCTGACAAATGCCGACGCGGATTTGAATTTTTCTGAAAACATGATCTTATAGTCACTTGCATACCCGCAAACATTTTTTTTTGTGTAAAACAACATGTCAAAGGAACATTGATTGTTTACTGCTTGCACTGGAATGACAGCGAGACTAGCTTCATTATCTTGGAGATGTAAGCAACCAAGTGGAAACGTTACCATACTCCAGGTTTCTGGGTTCGATTATATTGTAGTATCAGTCCACCATTATTATATGACTGTTTGGCTGGAAGAGCCGTAATGGAACTTTTTCAAGAGTGCAAATTTATCTGAAAACATGTGTGCATAATTGTACCTGTACCTTTTTCATCTTGCATCACATTATGATGGAGCATTCTGTTTTTATCTACAAGTAAAATTTCATTTCCTTAATCAAAAATTCACGTTTATGTGGTGATATTTTAGAACAAGTCAGTTCCCAAGTGATAATGATTAACCGCATTGCGGTGAGCTATGCCGCTGGTGTGTATAGCTTTCTCTCTCTCTCTCTCTGCCTATTTAGCTCTCATATATTACGGGGTATATTGACTACCGTTATGTAAACGTGTCTAGCATGTCTCATTTATATTAACCATAAAATACTGGGAATCTGCGAAGAGAGCATGTTTTTATCAAACTTTGTTGTAATTTGAGCAGGTTGACTTCTTTTGATGTCGCCGTTTTGATAGTCAAGAAAGACATGTCATTATTTTTGTGCATTTCCTTGAAATGATTTGGTATAATAAAGTATATGCTAATGCAATCTTCATTACAAATATTTTATTAAAATCACTGTCAGCCAGTTGGATTAGTCATCCATTCATTCATAAGCCATCTCCCTTTCCTTCAATTCGTATACAGGCGTACATTAGCCACATGACAATCGTTATCCCAGGTGATAGAAGCAATGGTCTTTAATGCGTTGTTAAAGAGAAAAAAACTCATCGTAATAAGTCGATTAAAGGAAAACCGACTTTCTTAACCCACGGCCGTCTTCTTTTTCACCAGCCAATATCAATAATATTTTACGACCCAAAGTAACGGTTTTACAAGGTCTTTGAGAACATGTTCGTCATTAAAAGCGTCTGAAATGGGGCAGAACCCTGCATCTCACGTGATGGCTTCTCCATTTCCTAGCTTCATGATGATTATATTTTATTGCGGTTCAGGTCACTTTGTTAAAAGGGTAGTCAAGTTGACTGTGACATGGGGTGGTGATCCGCCTACCGGAATCTTCTTTCTTTAATAATTCTCAGCGGATTTGAATATAATGCTGGACAACTATATATATATATATATCTTTACGGCTATTACTCAATAGGATACAGTATTTTTGTCAAACCGGAAAGTGGTAGTCAAGTCGTGGCCGGTGAGAGCAGAGTCTATAAAAAAAGATGACGCATTATTTTTATAGCGATCATAAACAAAAAATAATAACTAGCTAGCACACCTATTTAATAATAAAAGTACAAAAGTGGACATCAGCAAACAAGACAGCTAGATAGATAGATAGATTTTTTTTAACTTATAGCTTTCCTCCTTTTACTGCCTACGTATTCAAACAAAACGAAATTATTGTTAGGTAATATCGTCACACTGAGGTTAGAAAAGGGCGGAAGAGAAAAAAATGTGGCTCTTAAAAATACACATCGTACATGTTCTCCTGTGTGCGTCGAGAGATAGAGTTGTGTAGCAGTGGTTATAGTAGTACAAGAAAAGTAGCCATTCGTAGTAATATCTTATTTTTCTTTACAGGGAATTCGTAATATGAGCATTTTTCCAAAGTGATATGTGTGTCTGCTGAATGGTCGTCTGTGTGTGTGATAGTATGACTGCATGACGGTTGGAATGAAAGTGCATGTGAGAGTAAGAAGGATCAGATGGAAAGTAAAGAAAATAAACGAGAGAGAGAAAGCAATGTGATATACCAATATATTATTATAGTAACGGGAGGATGGACGTATTTATTTAAGTGGTACATGGTAATGGTAACTTGGAGCAGCAGCAGTAAGTTCAAGTCTTTTTCGAAACGTTATAGTAAAGTTTAAAATATTCATAGCCTTTAAAAATCCAGAGGGACACGGATTACAGATACTTCCGTTCATTTTCCCAGACTTTTCCTAGCCTACTGAATGGGGGAGAGAGAAGCGGCAGAAAGTCCCAGCACGCATTTACTACTATTATGGATATTTAAAGAAAGAGAAAGAAAAAAAGAATGAAAGGGAGGAGGTGAAATACGAAGTCTGCGTAATAATGATGATGATGATGAGGCGGTGGAAGATGTGGTGGTGGCGTCAAGTATAACAATGGTAGTGGCAGCAACATGCTGCACATCACTCAAAAATGTTCACATGAGAAAGATGAATTGTGTGATTTGTAAAAAGAGAGAAAATGTTCGCATCATTGGCATGAGATAAACACAGGATGACGGACACAAGGATGAATATAACGAGGCCCTACTTGTTTTTTTTTCTGGCTTGGGCCACTCATTTTCCCGGTGCAGTCTTCTCTCGTTTAGGATGAACAACCTGAATAATATGTTCGTCACTCACTCCCTTTATATTATAAAATCTTCAACATGCAAAATGCACGTCTACAGTCAGATACTCTTTCTCTTTCCATCTTAAAACTTCTTTTCAATCAACATTTATGTTCCTGTTGTAGATCCCCACAACTCAGGATTGTGTTTTCTTGACATTTCGCTATGTACGAATAGGGGGTACATTTGTATATTATATGAAGTTTAATTTAAGTGCTAATTTTCGACGAGGTCGACGATTACAGAAAATAGCACACAAAAGCATCAAAAAAGTATATTTTTTATCATTGCTATTTTCATACAAAATATATCTTATCCAGTTCATTGGATAATCATCTCCATCGATTTACTGTAAGCGAACTACGAGCAATAATCATCGTTAAATATTAAGTACGCGGTAGAGCCTTATTTCGTCATTCGTACATGTATTTTCATAAAGATTCAGTAATCACACTGAATTTCGATCCCTCAAGCTCATAAATCGTCAGCAGATGTGTCTATTTAAAGGTAACTTGAGGCGCTGATCCCAATATTGTATTGGTTACCAACCAGTCTCCCCTGCTTATCCCCAGTGGTTAACAGGTCAAGGATATATCTCCCTCCATGTCATAAACTGCTCGGCCGATTTACGTGAAAGTAATTTTTAAGAGTATCACTAGCAGTGTTTCCCTACAAAATGAGGATCAGAAGGATGAACAGGGAAAAGAAGATTCGGTGGTGGTTTTGGTTGTATTTAAGACATTCGTCGCTCTTTTAGTAGTGGGATTGTCTTGTCTGGTACATACACACCTGTGTACTTATTTCTTAGTTGTATTTCAAATTCTGTTCAAGTTCAAGGTATTCACGTATTCACATATGTTGGAATGGCTAAAAGCCCTATTATAGGTGTAATAAACTTTAAGTTTATGTGATACATTTTAGTGCATCATTTTGTACTTCATAATAAGAAAACTTGCCAAGTGACGATAAGGTAATGTCCCCGGGGGTGTCTGGGCTTCAATGGTATGACTAATGGTCTCGGCAATGTTATTTGGAGGGTCTCAAATGTCAGGTAGTTGACTTTCCTGACTGAATGAAGGTGGTATTGTTACTTATTTTAGGTATTTCGAAACTCAGTCAGTTGGAAACACAATTCTGCAATTCCTCCCTGTTCCAGAGATATATTGCGTGATATATACAGACGGATGAACACAAGGCGGTTGATGCGCTTTCATGAAATCTCATTGACGATCCAACCGACGTTTTTTTTTGTCCGAATGACTCTATTTAATAATATTTATGTAACAATACAAATTTATAACGTTTTGATAAACTGCCTTTGCTCAAAAATTATCATTGTATCATACCATACATTACGTTTACCTTTTGTTTTTATCGGTGTCATTATCATCCACAAGTAATCAAGTCCAATTTACTTCAGACGTAATGGAAAAATAATTAAGAGAAATAAATGACTTGCTTATTAAATACTCTCAATTGTAAAGTCTTGTCTAAAAGAATACCTTCTTAGTATTCTTATCATTGATCTGTATTGTCGAAATATTTTACTTGTGTTGATTTATACCAACTCGACTGCTTGTCTTCATCCCAAAAAGTTAAAATATACGTTTTTCAGTGTTATTTATAGGCATATTATATACGTATCATAAATAAGGTGGCGCGTAAAGTGGAAAGCAGAAGCTTGAGCATTTCAAAGAAGAAACAAAAAAACTTGTTACTCCCTCCGTAATTTTCTTGAAAGAGGTGATTAAGAATGTAGTAATTATGTGGAGAGTTCCATGTCATTCCCACGTACAATGCTTGCGACCTTTTTACACAACGAGCACCATAAACAACTGTAGATCTGTAGGAAGCCAAGGTTTATCTCGCTCTTCATACGAGATATCTATAAAGTATGTTTTTGTGTACACGTCAAGTAAGAAAAAAAACGAAACAAGAGCACACATAAAAAATAACAAGGGAAGCTTGCAACTGTATCATCGTAAAAATGATGAAAGTGGATGGTTCATAATGGCAAAAAAAGGTATTGTTTCTCATCTTTTAAAACCGCACTGGAGAGGAACCATAGACTAATGTACCAGCAGTGAATGGCATTCAGTTTCCTTATCGTGCGTGTTTGTCCATGTATCTATTTATTTGCCTTTTTAAGATGTGAAATTCCCATAAGAAGCCATGTGAACAGACAGATACAACAGGAAAAGATACAAGAAACGCTATTTACTTTCTCCCTCTCTCTCTCTTTTTTACTTGACCATACAGACTCTTAGAATATTGATGCTGTGTGTATACATTCCCAAGTAAATAAACTGACTGAGTCAGTGGTGGTGGTGACTTTTAGAAAAAAAGAAAGACTTAAATACGTGCTGCTGTTACTGGCGGTGGTGATAGTGACACGGATAAAATTTTTACGTAATGTATGGATGAACAACACAAATGTGTACTTTTTCCATCTCCTTCCAACTCTATCTGTGTGTCTGTAGCAATATAGCATCAAAATACACGACAAACGATGAGCTTTGCTGGGCAGCAAGAGTCAATTTGATCTAAGTTAATGTGGTTTTTAGTTGGCAGCATGTTCCTATTTTCCCCCACACAACATATCATCAGATAGACACAAATATGTAGATGGAGAGTGAGAGAAAGAGGAGGCTTGTACTATATTCACTCACTACTACTCACTACTATCCCAACAAACATCTTTTGACATGGATCTGAAAATGAAGTGAAAAGAGGGTTAACTTTTTTTTATGTAGCTAGTATGTATGTATGTGTATGTAGGTATATTTCATATAAAAAGCTGTTTAGTTTGTATTTGTAGTATAGCATCCTCGTTTCGACTCAACAGAGTTGTCAGCGGGTTACTCAGAACAACGTAACGGGAGCGTCACCAACTATTCTGCCACTATCAAAATCCTGGAAGAGAGGCTATACCCGTATTTAACAATTCCACACCGAAACACACATTATTGCTGTTGTTGTTGTTGCTGCCACTCGTGTTGTTATTGTGTGTATGTCGTTATATACTTTAGATAGATGACTGTCTGATGGTCACAGTCCCTCCAAATGTAAAGTGTATTTCCTGTTTGCAATTATCTGAAAAAAAAGTAGCCAGAACGCTCTCATGGTTTTATTCACCCTACCACATGCTATGAAATTACATATAGCTGCACCTTGTGCATACATACATACCTGGTTACATAGCATGTGTAATGTACTGCTATATCACACGATTGAATAATAAATATCCTTCTCGTCTATCCTTAACAAAACTCTATCTTTTCTCGTTTCATTTGCTGGTTGTAAGTTTTCGGCTCTTTTTTTACTTCAAACTTGCAATTCACCTATTACTACTTGAAGTGAAATACCAGCACTGATCTGCTTCATTTTCCCCTACAGAAGGAACATAATATATCCTTCTCTTAAAACTTTCCTTTAGTCTTCGTTTCCCTATGCCTAGAGGTTGCTCCCTATGCCTTTGCTCCTCTCCAAATTGATATATTATTATCCGCGTTTTTGTGCTAGACTAAAAAGAAAGCTAACTCAAAATGGCATTATGTTTCTACTCAATTTGTGAAGAAACACAAAAAAAGGAAGTCGGGGACAGCTAGTAGCCATAAAAAAAGTTGTCATAATATACCCTATTTTGGAAAGAGAATGCAGTTAACATTATTTTATCATTCAGGTCATAAAATTACATATTACTATTTGAAAAGCAATCAATATAATCATTGTAAAACTTCCATCAGTGCACAATAGATTCATGCATTTTTTTTGAAACACGACGTTGTCATTAAACGAGATGTACATTTAATGATTTCAGAAAAATCATGTGCCTTATAATTAAATTATAAACGGGATTTCCCCCCGTTTTTTGTTGTATTTTTATTGCATAATCTGTCCAGTTTGTTTAGCTTTTCTACCATTTTAAATGTGGTGGTTTGCGTTTGAGCGTACATGAAACTCAATTTATTCCAGAGATTCTTTTTTGAAGATAAACATACAATTTACCATTTTTCAGTTATTGCAAAAGGATTTATGAATAGGATGTTCGCTTGCTCAAAGTATGAAAAGATCAGGATCATATATGCGTACCAACCTACTTATATATATGCAATTGTGATTGATGATGAGAATGATAAGAGCAGACCAAATAGCAACACTGCAAATGACAGATTTTTCTTCTTTTGTGCAAAAGCTGGTTAACCTACACCGTTTAACTTCACATCTCAATAAAGTCTGATTTAATAGAGTCTTCCCCTCCGTATTATTTTGTTAAGCATCGGTTGACTACACACTAATTTGAATTTTTCATGCATACTTATTAAGGTCACAAGATGAAAGATGAAGTCACATGTCACATTTAATACTCATTTTTTATGTTGATGGCGAAAAGGAAACTAGTACACGTCTACAAGGACATCTTAAAGGGGGAACACTGTTCCATGTAGTGAGAGCAACATATTACATATTAATTGGCACATCATTTTTTGATTTACTCTCTATTCAGAAAAAAGTCTTTTGGGACGTTGATGAGAAGTAGCGTTAAAGATAGGTGTAACAAGAAACTTTTCATATTGCTCCTTCCTGATGGCATGGTAGACTATAAAAAAGTAGTGGTGACATTTTGACAGGTTCTTTGTCCTCCGGAACGTGTTTGGACTGCATAAAATTTATTCCTTATTGCTGCAGTAACCCAATAAACGTATTGATTGCTCTGAATGATAACCCAAGGTTTTTTGCATATTGTAAAGAAATAACATACCAAGCCAGATGATATGCAACACACTAGAAATTTTTTATACCATTTTATATACTTATATAAATATATTGTAAGTGAGAAAGCGGTGGTTATATCATAATCATCAAAACACAATCCTGCATGGTACATATTATACGCAGCACAGTTTTCCATGATTTTGACAGAAAAACTAGAGAAAAGGACAATGCTCCACTGATTTATTTGGCAGGATAGATTTTGGTATGATGTTGTTGAATGGTGTGTGGTGGTGTGTTTGTCTGTAGCATTGACCCGACTTGCAAGATGAGTGATACACAATCCAATAAATACATACAACAAAAACTCTAATCCGCATACATCATGAATTCCTCTAAAGAAGAAGAAAGCGGAAAAGAAAGAGAGAGAGAGAATAGAAGGCAAGAGCAGGAGCAGCAGAGGCAGTGGCTAATGCACAGCCAGTTACTCTTACAGTAGCTCACTAAAAAAATAATTTTAGGTATATTCAGAGATAAGCGTAATACCAGGAGAGAATCCAAGGGAAGAAGAGAGGGAGAGAGAAAGTGACTCGCAGCAAATACATTTACTCTCTCATTAAATATGAAAGGCACGCACGCTCCATAGATGCATGCATTATTATTATCATTATTATTATGTTATGTACATATACCTATTGGATAAGTACGTTCACGGCTACAACAACTAAAACTCAAACTCAACTCCCGGCTCACTTTTTTTCGTAAGACGCATTTCACATCAGTCAGACCAGAGACTCGCATAAAAGACATTATATACTTATGATGTTGGCATATATATATATATACCATCATAATATGCATGCTCAGTATGCTTGCACACACACACACACACAAAACATATATATATTATATATTTGAAGAATACGATGCCAAATCATAATAAATGTATTTTTATCTCTTCCTCATAGCTACAATATTTCTTCGCTTTGAATACCAAGTAATCATGGATAAAGCTAAAGGGATTTACTACTGATGGACTACGATCACTGCCATCGCCGCCGCTGCCGCCGCCGCCACTATTACCACTACTCTTCTAACCTAGTAAACCTTAATGTTACGTAGCGAGGAGCGAAAAAAAGAAGCAGAAGAAAGTAAGAAGAACAATAACAAAGCAGCTCTCAACAACACACTTATTCTCTTCTTGTTACCCAACACGTTTTGAATGCAACATTATGTTGCCTTCCTCCGACTGTATTAAAACGTGTAGAGAACCATGCTTCCTTTTTATGCACCTTTCACTCTCATCCATGCCACTGCTGACATCGGCATTTCCAATATTTATTATCATTTAAAATAGCTTTTACATACTTGAAAAAGAGGAGCAGCACAAAGTAAGTGTACATGATGCACACTCATTCCATTCTCTCTGTCATATACACTCTTCTTTTAAACAAGTTCTTTTCTTCCCTGTTTTACGAAAAAGTGCAATAAAATTTTTATTTAATTTTCTAAAAAGGAAGAAAAAAACGCTAATATGTTTTGATTTCATTTCCCATGGTTATCGGTTACAGAGAACTTTTTCTGAATCTGTTTAAAAATATATTGATATGACATGATTATGATCGTCATGGGAACAAAAAAACAAGGAATTTTCCTACCGATGTACACATTTCGTTTCCTCAAGCCTTTTTTAAGTTACCGTTTTCCTATTAATAATATATGCATGGATTCATTTTCTCAGGAAACCCTCTCGAAAATAAACATTTTATTATAGATTTGAGACGATTTCATTAATCCACTCGAATAGCTCCAAATCTGAATATATATGTAATGAGAAAAAAACAATGGAGTATTTAAATGAAAAGGAAAACAAAAGGAGGAGAGAAAATAGGCGATTTAGCAATAACAGAGCAATATAGTATCCTATATTTATTTAAGCTGCAAAGTGCAAAAACTCACGAATGAACGATAAGGCGCACCTGGCTTCCACTACATACTACCACTTTTGTTTGTATGCCAGCTAGCATCTGCAGTGGCGGCACTAATACCCATGTTCTTTATGCATGGTTTTTGTTTTTGGTAAGCTGCTAAAAACCGATGACGACTAAATGAACATTTTGTTCAGTTTATATATTATGCACACTCACTACTACTACTACTACAACAATATTGATATATATCCACTTTAATCTTGCCTTACATTTCTAACATTTTGCTCTCGCAATTTTCTCTCAATTTCAATTTTGAAGTGACTCGGTGATATATATATAAATAAACATACATATATGCCGGGCAAATAAAATGGGGAAAACAATCGCACTTGGGATTCCCAAGTTGGGAAACTACAGCTTACCATATTATAATAATACGTACTAGCAAAGTGTATTTATGTAGAGGTTTGACTTGATTGTAAATGAATGTGGGTGGATTGCTGCTGCTGCTTTATTGTGTGGCGGTTTAAACCAAGCAATTTGGGTTGCAACTGTAAGCATGTTGTAGTATTAGCAGTTGTTCCAATATGACAACTGCGACACATTTGATTTTTTTGCTGTTCATGTTTGTATGCATATGTATTCAAGCTGTGGATTTATTCACTCACAAACAGGTTTGTTGGTGATGATGGTATAATAATAATAATACTGATTGCGAATTGTAGTTATTTACTTTTACGTAAATCATACAATGTGAGTGTTGAAGGAGAGGGAGTTGAGAGATTTGGTTGATGAGGGAGTTATCAGGAGCACACCTTCCAGGTTTGACTGGGGCAGTGTCATGCTTTCCAGAAATGCATATGGGTATATACAGGCAGGTGATATGCATAATTTATTATGGGTGTAATAGGTGATAGATGATATATGTACTTGGCCAGCTCCATGAACAATACTCTTTGAATGAAGAATTGTGTCTGAAATATTCAAAGGAGGAAATAGAAGAGGAGAAAAGGGAAAGTTGTTATAAATGGTTCGCTGTAAGTTTACTCCCTTTTCTCTATCTGTCAATTCCTTTTAAGTAGACAAGTCAACCATGCACTTCAAGTAAAAGTGGTAGCAGAGGGCACAAAATGTACATATTGCTTTTGGTGTAAGGTAGTTAGTTAGACGTGCATATTATGTTTACTATTTATGTTCTTTTTCTTCAACATCAATATATAGTATGTGAGGTTCATTTATAGGGAAAAGCACTCATGTTTCCTATTCCCAATTGCCACAACCACAACAACCAGGTATGATTCCGTTGAATTTTAAATGACGACAGACTTGGCTGCTTTGTGAGTAAGCAATGTTCTATAGTGTGTTTGGGATATTTTGAGTTGTGAACTTGAATTTTCCTGGATGATTTAATAATTATAAACTTGTGATGGTATAGTATGCACATACGACGCGTGGTTATGAAAATAGTAGTATAAAATATCAAAGAAATGAATCTTTAAAAATTCGTTGCCTAAAAATATCACAAAAAAATTCGTCAAATTTTTTATAGCAAGGCAAAAATACAAAATAAAGTTACATATTGCATATATCAAGGTGTAGGAGATAAAATGGAAATATTGAACAGATTGATTAATAATTCACACTAGACACACAATGTTAATATATGATTGTCCCTGACGCGAGGGTGAGGCTCCATACTGGAAATGTGATGCAAGTATAAAGCTCACCAGCCAGACTCGAACAACTTTTTGGTAAAGTAACTTAATACTGTGTACCACGTAATAAGCAGTATCATCATGGGAGTTAAATTTCCATTACTGTAGTGGATATTATTATGTACCATGATATCACAATCTTTCGTCACTACTTCTACCGCTGGTTTATAATATTTTGATTACATGTTTTTAATGAAATTGTAGTCATCACCATACATAGTGTGCTACTTGATAGGGCTACTGGCGTGTGTCATCATATCATCATCATCTTAGGCGTCAACATCAAACAACTACATATATATATATATATATATAATATGAAAGCATGAATGCATGCTGTGGTTCAGCTTTTAATTTAATACGCTTTTGGATCTGTGAAAAACCGCAGAGATGAAATCTTTCCAACATTTTCCAAATTAATGTTTTGTATCAAAAGGAGTAGTGGATATACATGTTATGGTATCAACAGGATACGAGATTAGATGTTCATAAATAGCTGCAATATAATTTCAGTGATTTATTTAAATACACGACTCAAATTGTTATTTATTATTAGTATTTAGCTTGTGCACTACTGGAAGCAGAGGGAAATTGAGCCTGTTTTACTGTTATGTATCATGTCAAAGAAATTTGTGGAGAGAGGCTACAGGCAAAATATTTTAATTCATTTTCCGTGTACATCTCTATTGTCCCCGATGTACTTTTCTAAGAATCAACCACAACAAAAGATGGACGAAATCGAAAAAGTGATGTCATTGTGCAAAGTAAAAGTTACTGGTGATGTGTATTAGCATGAAATGATGTTAACAGTATTGTCAACTATGGCTATAAATTGCAGTTTTAAATGGGTGTTCTTCCATGCTAACGTGGACTAATTTTGAAATGAAAGCTTTTGAATAATTTTCTCTGTTGAATCTTTTTTTTACCCTTTTACGTATGCAATTACAATTACCATTAGTTTAATTTGCAAAAAGTACAAAGTAGGTCGGCAACTATAGGGCTGAATCTTATCAAGTTACAAAAATAGCTCATATAATAAGAAGGCAGAGACAAAATGATAAGATAATAATAATAAGT
The DNA here is from genome assembly GCA_027744595.1 of Paronellides praefectus. Taxonomy (NCBI): domain Eukaryota; kingdom Metazoa; phylum Arthropoda; class Collembola; order Entomobryomorpha; family Paronellidae; genus Paronellides; species Paronellides praefectus. Next base: position 23,400 of record JAITYZ010002652.1, read on the forward strand.
AATATGTACAAGATTGAAGATGTAAAGTTGTCACGTAACACACATGTCATCAATCCTTCCGTCCTTCCTGTGTGCATAGTCAAATCCCGCAACAGCCACTCCGCTGCGGAGTTACTACAAAAAGCAGAGAGTCCGATTTCAATTACCTTCCCATCCCTTTCATAGCATCACATAATATATATTTTTTGTCCTTCCAGGGATGTAATAATATGAAAATTACATAATATGCTACACTGACACATGAAAATTCAATCTTCATAGATAAAATTAGTTATGCGCGTACATTTTATTGCATGTTATGCATCATCAAAAGAGGAAAAAAATAATCAACCTACTACATCACCTTTTTACATACGAATCCTAAATAACCTTAATACATGTGTTAAGTTAAGTATAGTTATTTTATTACGAAGGAAATTCTCATTAATTTTTAGTAAGGGTAAAATATCTGTTCCCCGAATATGATAGCTGGATAATATGTAATTTAAAAGTTTGCAAAAAGGGAAGCCATTTTCCCAATCTTGTCAGATAAAATAATAATGGATGCAAAGACAACTGATTTTGTTTTGGCGTGAAGTGAACAAATGATGCTTCTTCCCTACCAGCGTTGTGTTGGGGCTCCCAACTTGGGGGTAGGATGATGCAAGTAGAGAACGCTGCCGTATGATGAATTAATCTAAAGCTTTCGTTCGTTTGTTTCCAGCCGTTGTCTCCTCATCTCATATTTTCCCTTCGCTAATAAGCTAATAAGCTATTCTACTGGATATCGAAGTGTAGAATATTTATATTGACTACACAAACCTATGTGGTATGTGGAGTGCAGACTTATCCGAACTCCGAACTACTATATATAGTGTACTGTTACCACCATGGATTATTGTGTTATCAATACTGCATTAAAGGAAGAAGACCTACTTACATAAAAATGCTCTCCGTTTCTTTCTTTATTTTCTCTCACTCGGCCAGTTGCCCGAAAACATGTTTCTTTGTCTGCGTCCTCTCTTTGCTTTCACAGTTTGTCTACCAATGTGTGTGTTTTTTTGTTAAACTTGTTGGATGTGCTTTATATTTTCTTGTTTTTACCAGCAGCCAAGCAAGCAGCAACAAACCTTTCTTGCATGACTTGCTTTCAGCTGCTCTTCCGAGAGAACATTATACTATCCCCGGAGATGCAGAGTGGCTATCCACTTGTTGCGCAATATAAACTCCACGGAGAGGAAAAACAGGCTCAAGTAGCAAGGAAAATACACTTTGACGAATTATCATGCTTACCAGAGAAAAGGGAATAGCGAAGGAGAGTTGGGGTAAAGAGATGCTGATACGCAAAATTATGTTGTATTTTGTTTACAGTTTACAAGTTTGTTTTACAGGGTTTGTACGTAAACAGAAAAAAAACATAATATTATGCTGCTGCTAGAGAGAAGAAGAGAGAAAAGGGGAAAAGATAATGCATTCATAACATTATTTGGCGGTGTTTCCTCTGCCTTCTTTTCTCTCCTCCCACCACCTCCAACTCGAGAAAACATTATATTGTAACACGCACATGAGAAATAGGATTAGAACACATTATAATCATCCTGTAAACCTACTTGAATAATGTATAACATGCGCATGTTGTAACTCACAAAATAAAGTTTGTGAAAAGATGCCATGCAAAAGAGTCGTATGTTCAATTCGGAAGACTTCTTTTTTTAAATAAAAATAATGATCTGAACCTTGAGGCACTTTTAAATTTTATTTTAGTAAAAATGCAATTATCAATGGTAATTTGGCCCGTGTGCTATTTATTTAAAGGAGAAAACTAAAAAATACTATGTTTTATGCATATGCATAAGTGTATAACATAAATATATGTCATAGTTCACGTTGGACATATACCTATATAAAAAAGTATCTACATGGTTATCATATCATATCATTATGCATAATATAAAAGCACACATTTAGAAGTTTTGAGTGTGTCCCTTCTTTTCAGATAAAAATTCTTATTGCTGCTTTCTATTCATTTACACAACTTGATAATGTCTTGTGATGCTTAAACAGCGTGGTGTGCGCTTCGCTCAACAACGCGTGTACTTAATAATGTAGACATAAAGAGAAAAGAAGCCTTTTCCTTGTGAAACAAACTTATAAAGACGAAATGTTCTAATAAAATATAAAGTAAGTTCAATTATTTATTTGTTGACTCACTCATTCCTCTTGTGAATTGTAGTAAATGGACGAGAAAGTTTTAATAACGTTCGATATACTTTTACTTTTCTCGGCTGTGCCGTGTCGATGTAGCAAAATAATTTTCTCTTTCAAACATAAAATCAAGTGTGTATTCTGATTATTAATGTTGCAAAACTGGAACACTTCACAGTTAAACAAATTAAGTTGAGGAGAGCTAAATGTTGTGCATATATATTAAGTATATATTTATATAT